>PVJS01000116.1:120000-173455 GCA_004027185.1 Glis glis | reverse complement strand
GGGTCTCAGGAAGTTGCAGAGGGCCTCACTAGGGAGAGAGAGAGAGAGAGAGAGAGAGAGAGAAGAAAGAGAGAGAGAGAGAGAGCGAGAGAGAGCTGAGGCTGGCCGCAAACCCGGATCCTCCGGTCTCCGCCTCCCAAAGTACTGGGATTACAAGCGTGCACCACCACGCCCAGCTCCTTCCCACTATTCTACTGGTCTCTCTCCTCATTTATCTGAAGTCACTTTTCTTTCCTGTTTTCTCTCTAGCTTCCACATATGAGAAAAAAACATAGGACCCGTGACTTTCTGAGATTGGCTGATCTCACTAAACATAATATTCCCTAGTTCCATTCATTTTTCTGCAAATGACATAATTTTGTTCTTTATGGCTGAGTAAAATTTCATTGTATATATATACTATATTTTCTTTATCCATTCATCTGTTGACAGACACTAAGTTGGTTCCATAATTTGGCTATTGTTAATTATACTGCTATACACATGGGTATGCATGTATCACTATGGTATCCTGACTTTAATTCTTTTGGAAATAGACCAAGAAGAGGTATAGCTGGGTCTATGGTGGATCAGATAGTCTCATTAGGAAACTATCTTTAAATTGTCCAAACACGAGTGTATGGAATATTCCCAGTTGGTTATGTATGAGGGAAAATATAGGAAATATTTGTGAGGGGGCCTTGATATTTTCATTTTGAATATTTTCTATTTTTTCCATTTAGCATGTATTTGGTATTTAGAGAAATGTCACAAAGCAAAGTGCGCATTAGTTGAATAAACTAAGGACTGAAGTATCCTTTTCTTACCTGTGGAATCCACAGTTCATGTTCAAACTGGATTCAAATTAAAATGCACTGCTTATTAGCATATGTTCAGGTTAAAGAGTATTGTTATTATACTCGCAAGTTATTGAACCATCACTATGACATCCTCCTCATCCTCTCTGTGAACATAATTTTATTAACTCTTACAACGACTGCAAGGTAGATGTTATCAATACCAATTTATAGAAAAATATGAAATCAGAGAAATGTTGTAACCTGCTGAAGGTCACTTAGATAATAAGACCCCAAGCTGAGATTCAAACCTGTCTTCTCTGCCTCCACATAAGCCTAGTTCCATAAACAGTATAGACATGAGCATGGACAAGTGAACTGAAGGATGGCTTAAATGCCTTTGAGAACAGGCTATTCTTTTGTTCTGAGAAAAAAAATTAATTGTCCTTTTGAGTATGTAAATATAAAGTAGGAAACATTTTCTACTTCCTGTCTTTTGTGAATGGGACTTTGATAGGAGTGCTATGCTCAAAGGGCTTCCCATTAGCAGTGGCCACAGAGCTTGGGGACAAGGTGACATCTAAGATCAAGGAGAAAAGCTGCCAACTGGCTACCCATGGTAGAGAGCCCAGGCCTTTTCATTCTTAGAGTCTAATCCACTATGTAATGTTTGCATGGCTTTTGTACTGTAATATCTATTTGTTTCTCCCATTTGTTAATGCCCATCTGTTATTTTTTAATTTGAACATTATTAGGAATTTAATTATATTATGGAATTATTGATAAATTTTTTGTTTTTGTTTTTATACTGGGTCTTGACATGTTGCCCAGACTGGTCTTGAATTCAAGGTCCTCCTGCCTCAGCCTCCCACACCCCACTGCTAATTTTTTTTGGTTGTGATATGTTTTGTGATTTTATTTTTTAAAGTGCTTATATTATAGAGAGACATTTTGAAATATTTACAGAAGAAATATGCTGATGCCTGAGATGTGCATCAAAAGCATGAAGGAAGCCGGGCATGGTGGCGCACGCTTGTAATCCCAGTACTTTGGGAGGCGGAGACTGGAGGATCCGGGTTCGTGGCCAGCCTCAGCTCTCTCTCTCTCTCTCTCTCTCTCTCTCTCCCCCTCTCTCCCTCTCTCTCTCTCTCTCTCTCTACCTAGTGAGGCCCTCCGCAACTTCGTGAGACCCGGTTTCAAAATAAAGTATAAAAAAAATAGGGCCGGGGGTGTAGCGCGGAGGTAGAACGCCCCTGCGTTCAATCCCCGGTACGGGAAAAAAAAAAAAAAAAAAAAAAAAAAAGCATGCAGGAGTGATCAAGACAGGCTGGAGTTGTTGTTGCTCAGAATCCCACATACTACATCCTGGGAGGGGGTTGCTTGTACTGTTCTGTGGCCTGTTGTTATATTTAAAGTTTTTTCTAATTCAAAAGCATAAAAAGGGACTTGGTAAGGTCTGAATTTCCATTCCCCTCCCAATCCTTCTTAACTGTTCCCAGGAACAAGCCTACAATTTGGGGACAAGGTCTTTAGTATCTAGTGAAGGGGACAATTTGTTCTCCTCTAGACAGAGGAGAATCAACTGCAGCCTGTTTCCTCACTTAAAATGGCTCAAGGGGAGCAAGAGAAGGCCAGCAGGGGTGTGGCACCGTGGCCCAGCAAGACCACTGGCAAAATCAATCTTCAGGGCATGGAGGCATCCCCTGGGGGTTCCAGAGACTCCAGAGATACCTCTGGTGTTTGAGTGGATTTCTTGTGATTGAGCAATATGGGGTTCTTGTCATATTGAATATAAGAAGGAAATATGACCTCTCCTATTGATCAGCTTGTATGAGTATATGAATGTTATGGTCAGATATAGAATGTCCCCTGAATAGCTCAGGGTTGGCATTGTTAAGTCATGAGGGTTGTAATCTCATCAGTAGATAAATCCATTGTAATGGATTTACTGGGTGGTAACCTAGGCTGGTGGGGTATGGCTGGAGAAGATGGGTCCTTGGGGGTGTAGTGTTGGTGATTGTGCTTGTGTCTTTGAATCCCCTTGCTTGTTGGCTGTCTCTTGCTTCTGGCATCCATGATGTAAGGGCAGAGTCTATCTCTCTCCCTCTCTCTGCTTCCCACCACCATGCTCCAAGATCCGAAAACCTGGGCCTCACATGGACTGAACCCGGAATCTCCAAGAAACTGAGCAAATAAATCTTCCTACCTCTAAGTTGTGTGGTCATGTCTTTGGGATGATACAGTGAGAATGTTGACCGAGACAATAAATATAGGATATATATTTTTAATCCTGGCCAATCTTCAAAGTCCAAAACTATGAACCAATTTAGCTTCTTTGATTCAGGTTGATAATGAGGATGGCCATTTATTCAGATGTTTATTGGCAGTATATATTCATCTTAGTGTCTTCTACTTCAATGGTTTCCATTTCTAAATTTAAATGTTATTACACCTGAAACTTATTTCCAAGTTTTACCCAATTGTCTAAATTGCCTATATCAAATTTATTCTGGACCAATTGAATTGAGGCATCTTCTTCATAGAACTTTAAATTGTCATACGAATGTGTATCTTTCTCTTCTAGCTGTCCCTAAATTAATAGGAAGAATATTTGTCTTGCAAGATACATTTTTAAAAGAATTCTGAGGTCCCATAAGCATAAGAACAATCACATACTATAACCTCTTAGAGATTCACAATGTATATCAGTAAATTAATTATGAACAGTCCCAACTAATACCTTCTTCATACTACTTATCATCTTGATATCCCTCAATACACATCTATAAATACTACTGTAGTCTATCCTATTGATTTGCCTCATTATTGCAATACCAGTAAAAAAAAAAATAGGTGTAAATTGCTTTTAGAAAAATGTACCTATCTTTTAGGATGAGTACCCAAATTTTCCTTCATTTTCAAAACTGCCTTAGTTATTTGGTTTTGTTTACCAAAAAAAATTTAGAATGGTGTTACATTCTAAGACTCCCCCATTAGTATTGTCATTAGGTTCATAATGATTTTGTGATTAATGGGGGGATAAGAATTCATATATTAAAATAGTAAATCCTACAAGCCGGGAGTGGTGGCGCACACTTGTAATCCCAGTACTTGGGAGGCTGAGACAGGAGGATCCGGGTTCGCGGCCAGCCTCAGCTACTTAGTGAAGCCTTCCACAACTTAGGGAGACCCTGTTTCAAAATAAAGAATAAAAAATAGGACTGGGGTGTAGCTCAGAGGTAGAATGCCCCTGGGTTCAATCCCCACTGCCAAAAAAAGAAAAAAAAAAAGGAAACAGTAAATCCTCCAATTTGGAAAGTTTGTATTTTACTCCATTTATTCCATTCTTTTTATCTTGCCTTGTGAGAAATTTCAGTTTTCTTCAAATAATTTCTGCACATCCTAAATATTTTATGTTCTGATTGTTTTTAGGATAGAATTGTTTCCCTTGTGTTTACGTGACAACTGCAAGTATAAAGTGAATTTAATGTTTTTGTAATTTTTGAGAATCCACTTTAATTCTAATCTTTCTTATAACTGGTTTACCTTATGTTTTACAAAAAAAGAAAGAAATTTATCAGCTAATTTCAACTACCTATTCCCACTGTATATTTTTCTAATCTTATTATATTAGAATTTCCAGAACAAAATTATTGTTTTGATAGTCATATCTGACTTGTTCTTGATTTATAGCAAGTGACTATATCTCTAAACAGAATAGTTTGAGATCATGATGCAGGGCAAGTCTGCTAGGAAGTATTGTTCCTGTCCTCAAACTGAGTCTTCATTAAATTTGCTTTTCAAAGCAGCAACATTACCCCTGTTAAGCAAGATGGACCTCAATATTAGATGACTGGAAAAGGCCTGAAGAAATAAAATTATGTGACTCTTCCAGCTACTCCCAGATATTCCCACTGAAATCACCAAGATCCTGCCTATTCAAATCTCTGCACAACCAGATAAACAAGAGCACTGGGGTTGTTTACAACTTTCCAAACAGTGCTGCAATAGATAAAGTATGTTTGGCTTTCTATGTGTGTCAGGTGTGTATGACAGTATATTGAAGGACACTAATTTACCACGATACTAATTTAGATGTTCACTTTTCCTCACCTGGAGACAACACATGGTAGTTCTTCTACATCTTATATTCAAAACCCTCCAAATTCAGCTTCCATACCAATGTCAGAGAATTTTATCTTAAATGTATAGCTGACGGATTAGCTACCTTGATGAAAACCTTTAAACACTCGTCAGTCTATATAGGGTCAGCTTTAAGCTCCTTGACTTGGCTTCCAGAGCTCTGTGATCTGATAGCGCACTGTCACCTTGCTTTCTGTTCCATGGCTTACATTACACCTATACCTGAATGTCCCTGCACACATCCACTGCCTCACAAGCTGGGCTTCTGCCCGCATCTCTGCTCTGCCTGGCACACCTTCACCTACTTCTCATGTTAGGGGGCTGACTTGGTACCTCCTTCAGGGAGCTTCTCCCAGCTCCCTTATCCTGACTGCACTGGTCAATTCAGGATCACTTTATCTACAGTGTCTGTTTCTATCACTGCATTTATACTGTTTCATAAATAAGAGTTATTAGGTCTGTCAAACTCTTGAGGTCAGTGGGTACATCTTACTTTGTACTATATTCTCTGTCCCTAGCACGGTGGTTGCCACATGAGAAGAGATGAGTATACTTTGTTTAAACTAAAAGAAAAGAATCAGAACTAGAAATAAAGGGTTTTTTATTTTGTTTTTGTTTTTTATGGTGCTGGGGATGGAACTCAGAGGCGTTCTACTTCTGAGGTACACCCCCAGCCCTATTTTATTTTTTTATTTGGAAACAGGGTCTTGCTAAGTTGATGTGAACCTCACTGAGTTGCTGAGGCTGTCTTCAAACCTGTGAACCTCCTGTCTCAGTCTCCCAAGTACTGGGATTACAGGCATGTGCCACCACACCTGGCTTAAAGGTGTTTTGAAAACAAATTGTCCATATTTTCTTATTTTAAGAGTTGTGTTGCCATCAAAAGACCCAGAGTAGTCAAGGCAATTATTAGCAATAAGACCCATGCTGCAGGCATCACAGTACTTGATTTCAAATTATACTACAGAGCTACAGTAAAAAAACCAGCATGACATTGGCACAAAAATAGAAGCATAGGACAGTGGAATAGAATAGGGGACACAGAAACAAATCCTCATACTTACAGCCAGTTCATTTTTGACAAAGGTGCCAAAAATATACACTGGAGAAAAGACAGCCTTTTCAACAAATGGTGCTGGGAAAACTGGCTATGCATCTGTAGAAGAATGGAATTAGACTCTAATCTTTCACCCTGCACACGAGTCAATTCAAGATGGATTAAAGACCTAGAAATTAGACCAGAGACTACAACTATAGAAGAGGGCATAGGATCAACTCTCCAACATATAGGCATTGGTAGAGACTTTCTCAATAAGATTTCCAAAGCTCAAGAAATAAAAATGAAATAATCATCAAGAATACAAACAATAATAAATGCTGGTGAGATAGGAATCCTTATACACTGCTGATGGGATTGCAAATTAGTATAGCCACTATGGAGTTCAGTGCGGAGGTTCCTCAGAAGACTGGAAATACCAGCTATACCACTCCTGGGTATCTTTTCAAGGGAATTGAAGTCATAATATTATAGCTACATATATATTTCCATGTTTCTAGCAACATAATTCACAATAGACAAATTATGGAACCAGCCTACATGTTCACCAACAGATGAATGGATTACAAAATTATGGGATATACACATTCTACTCAGCCATAAAGAACAACAAAATTATGTTATTTGCAGGAAAATGGATGGAACTAGATAATTTCATGCTAAGTGAGATCAGCCAGTCTCAGAAAATGAAGGGTCATACATTTCCACTCATATGTGGAAGCTAGAGAGAAATTAGGAAACAAAAGGGACTTCAGATTAATGAGGAGGGATACCAGTAAAATAGAAAAAGGGGGATTGAGAGGGGGTAGGGGAGGGAAAGGGGAGACTTGATGAAGAAAATAGTTCAAATAATGCCATGTATATATATGAAGTTATCAATAGCAATTCGATAATATGTATGGGGAAAGGGAGGGACCTGGGTGGGAATCAGAGATAAACACACCAAGTGCTGAGTATATGTTATGTATGTTCTTATCATTCTGAACCTTGTTATGATGTACATTATAACAATACACTGATAAAAGTATATTTAAAAAGTTCTGTTGCCATTTGTGCACCAAACATCACATCTAAAGTTTTACAGTTTTATATTTTACAACAAATATTTTTTTACTTTCTTCCAAATTAGGTCTTAAAATGTTTCACTGTCCGCTAAAGTCTTTGAAAAAATATTAAATATTAAATTATTAAATTTGTTCTAAGTTACAATCAAATTGCCATTCATAAAATGGAAAACCTTTTAAAGGCCTTATTTATAGGAAAATGAAAACTTTGAACTTAAATATTTATATTTAATAATGATATTTAATCATTTAATTTACTCAGAGAATGTTAATATAAAAAGGGCTAAATCTAATTAGGGCACGAATGTTTAATGAATTCTAGGGAAAGAGGAGTCTATAAACATAATCTAATAAATAAATCTAATAAATAATGCCTATGTATCATGCATAGTCTTTTTCATATCTCACCAACCCTCCCCCCCAAAACCTTTATTAGTCGGTTGCCATTATCCTCATTTTATAAATCAGGGAACAGTATCAAAGAGGTAAAATAATTCTCTTAATGAAATACTGTTCTACTTCTTTTCAGGAGTTACATTTGCCAAATGAATGAGCTTGTCGTAAATATCTTCCACTTCCTCATTCTGATCTCTGAAATCAACACATCCTACGCTCTAAAAACTTCCCTCTTTTGTTTTCACTAGGAAGCCCATCAGAGAGAAGAAAAGGCTGGTTTATGCAACCAGCTCTTAAGAAATCAGATAGGAAGAGTATGTGGGCCTCCACAAATGACACCGACTCCGGAACTCTCTTAGGGTTGACCACTTAGACGATCACTCTGGGAAAAAATATGCCCACTGGATCCTTCCTTCAATACACAGAAGGTCTTTTTAACTAGAAATATTCCATCTCCCCTAGCCAGAGCTCAAATATCAGCAAACTTTATCTATGTGAAACATAGTTAAGGACTAGGAGCCAACCCAAAGGGCTTTAGACAGGTCAGACACCTATCAACAGAAGGAGCACTGGAAAACTCCCTTCCTCACTCGAAGCCCATTCTCTGCTGCGTAGCACTTGTGTTTGGCAAGTTTGTTGTGTTTGTCTCAAAGCCTGCCTCATAGAAATAGCAGGAAAGTCTCCAGGTAGTAAGAGTAGCTCCTCTCAAATATACTGACATGCACAAGAAACACAGTTGAGATCAAGGGAAAAAAACAGGAAGCTGCAAGGGCACATACAATGCCAATATGAATTCATGAAGTATTTGGAAAGAGACATTTGACTAGGATGAACACAGTAGAGGTCTTTAAACTTGAAATGCTCAGACAAGAATATCCCTGCTGCAGCTCAGGACCCTGCACCTCGCCCTCCCTCTGGAACAGATGCATGGCTGAAACTGATTAAGCTGTTCCAGACCCAGTGGGAAGTGGATCTGAACAGTCCTGCGGCAGTGCAGGTAGAGTCACAGTAGATAACAAATATGTTTTAATTAAATACAAAAGAAAACTGAAGCTTGCAATAAGCCAAACTCTGAACACTCCCTTCACAGGTGAGGTCTGAAATACGGTTCGTTCTCCTCCTTTCTCAAATTTGCTTAAGGCAAAATACTTCCCTCGACTGTTACTGTACACGACAAGTGTGCTGTATGGTTTTAAAATAGCTATTTGGTAGCATGCATACATGTGTTTAAGTATGTGTATTTTTAACTTTTTTTAATGTTGTGGCAAGGAACTACTGCCACTGATGAACTGATTTCATTTAGCTAAATTAACTCTGTTAGTTACATGAAAGATTAGACACTATTACCTTATACTGGTATGCAGAGACTTACACAGAATTGCAAAATGTACATCAAGGGCCAATTACACATGAAGAAATCCTGATAATTATGAGAGCTGGTTAATATTTCTGAATTATTAAGTCTGACAGCATAATCCTGCTTTCTGTGTTTTTCAGTCTATTGATACCAGATGTTTAATGCATAGTAAAATGTGACAGTGTAGTAGAAGCTGATGCTATTCTGCAAAATAAAGAAAATCATCGTATGGAACATGAAATGCGGCATGCAGAAGTCAAAAGTTAGGATAGGTTTGAAACAAAAAGGTGGCTGTAAGTCTGAAAACTTATTAAACTTTGATCATTTGTCGTATTTCTGCATGCACTGGAGTTCGGAGGGCAGCACTTGCCTTCCACCAGGGCACCTGGTTAGAGACCACACCTTCTATCACTGTTACGGCAGGCCACTTAAACAGTGGTATAAAAACATACCTTCCCTCGGGTGCTGAGACAGCTGTGCCCACCCCTTCTGACAGTCATACCCAGTATTCACTGGGATGATTCTACCTGGGAAGGCATTATTTGGGGGGTCGTGGATCATCTACCAATACCCTGAAATTCAACCCTGGTTTGGTGAGGATAGTGGTAAGCTTTTTCCTCTTAAGTATTCAAAACTAGTTTCTACAGAGCAGGATAAGAGGTAAGTGAGAATCATGTACCCAATTAAACATATTTGGTTTGGTTTGGAGGAAAATTCATAAGGGCCAACTATGCATGATATACTATAGATGATTAGTAGAGCTGATTAATATTTCTGAATTATTAACTGCGACAGTACAATCATTTTTCCTTGTCTCTTCTGTTGACACCAGATGTTAAATACAGAGTAAAATGTGACTATAACATTATCTACTTTTTTTTTTGGTACAAAACGCAAAGACTACTTGGTATCTGTGTTTGAGTTTAATGATATATATATGTATATATAACCCAGAAGACAAAAACAGATGTCTTCTTATGAACTTCCACTCATTTAAAGTAAGTGGATCCACCATGGAATTCGTGGGCAAAAGGAAATTTTCTATGACAAACAGGATTGCATTTCATCTCTTGGATAATAGAATGTGTCACTTTTATAAATTGGTATTATTAGTTGCAGAGGTGATGAGATATTATGTATCAGACTCTGCCCACAAAAACTGAAATTTCAGTTGGTATCAACCCTGGGTCAGTAATGTTTCTTAATGAGAATAGCTAACATTTATTTAGCTCTTACAATACACTGAGAACAACGCACATATTAACCTAATCTTCAGAACACCCCTAAGAGGTGGGCACTATCATTACTCTCCTCTTACAGATCTTTATTCCAAGTAGGGGCAAGACAGGCTGGGCAACTGCCTGAGATCACACAGATATGAAGTAGCACAGATATTAACCGAAATTTGAGACTTAGAGATCTGTTTTCTGAAACAATACTTTTAAAACACATGTCAAGAGCCGGGCATGGTGGCGCACGCTTGAAATCCCAGTACTTGGTAGGCTGACACCTGAGGATCTGGGTGCATGGCTAGCCTCAGCTACTTAGTGAGGCCCTCCGCAACTTAGTGAGACCCTGTTTCAAAATAAAGAATAAAAAAAAAAGTAGGGCTGGGGGTGTAGCCCGGAGGTAGAATGCCCCTGGGTTCCATCTCCAGTACCGCAAAAAAAAAAAAAAAAACCATGTCAACACCATTACTACTATCTGTAGACTTCCAACACCCCAGTTCTTCCCCTCCCTTAACCTCCAGTCTAAATTTTGTTTAGAACAAAAAGTCCTGGCTTCAGCTGATGGAGAGAGGTCTTTTTGCTGATAGAGGATGGAGATACAAAACATGCATCTGCGATGACAGGCAGACATTTTTGTGTGCCCTAATTCTTTAACAATGGTTTATACTTTATGGCATTCGTGAAACACTTCAGGTAAAACAGAACCTCTTATTTAGCAGACCATTTGTTTTTTTCCATCATTTAATAGCTAGCTTACTCAAATATTCATAGAATTCCAATTTTGCGGAACCTAAACCATCGTGGAAACCAGAGCTGCCTGTACTGGTGCCAGGGGATGGGAACTGGTCCTGCAACAGGGGCAGCACTGCTTGTATCTGTTTATCTTAAAATGAAATGAAAATAAAACTCCAAACAACTTGAATTTGTTTATATACAAAGTCGGCCAAATTCCATGGCTTGGGGCCACTTGATGTTTTATTTTCAAATTCTGGAAGCTATTTTTAGACAGAAAAATACTAGTTGATTCCAACAAAATATTTTATTTATTTATTTATTTATTCATTCATTCATTCATTTATTTATTTATTTATTTACTCATTTGTTTATTCATTTTGCGGTACTGGGGATTGAACCCAGGGGCATTCTACCTCCAAGCTACACCCCCAGCCCTATTTTTTATTCTTTATTTTGAAACAGGGTCTCACTAGTTTGCAGAGGGCCTCACTACGTAGCTGAGGCTGGCCACGAACCCAGATCCTCTGGTCTCACCCTCCCAAGTACTGTGATTACAAGCATGCGCCACCATGCCTGGCCCCAACAAAATATTTTAAAGAAAAGATTTGTTTGGTGTTGATAAGGGAATAGCATATATCAATTCTTGTTCAAAAAATTGTTTCATGTGGTCACAATGGCTGTCATAGGATTTCTTCAAGGAGCAGAACTATCTTGCCAAACAAAGATATTGTTTGAGGTGGGGGAGAAGGAAGTAGTGACTTACTGACGGGAAGGAAGGGAGAGTGTATACTGCGGAACAATTAATAGTTTTCTCAGAATGAAACCGCTCATTCCTTCCTCTTGTTGCCAGCATGGTCAGTGATGTGTAATGGAACTCGGAAATGTTCCACACGAGAGAAATTGTTTTGTGATGTGAGCACCAAAGGCACAAGTCACAGCTGCACTTCACATGTCCCAAGCAGAGGCGACATGAGCAAGAAGCAGAAGATGCTAGGAGAGTGTTTGTCCTCTGTACATTTGCAGAAACCTTGAAGGTGGCTTTGAATCCCTACAAGCGAGGGGATTCCATGTTGGTTGGAGGCAATTTTACTGTGGCATAGGTGGTAGAGAAGCCCTTGGCCTGGTCAGACATGGGCCCCGGTGTTAATATTTGGAAGATACTACAGTTTGCATAGACACAAGATTTTTAGATGTGGATATTTGAGGGCACAAAGAGAGAAAGGAAAAAAAGAGCAAACTAATTATTACTAAAGTTCTAAGAAGAAAAAGAATACAAGTGTGGGTTATCTGAGACTAGCCCCTGTGAGTGCATTTTATTTCCAATGTATCTAATGACCTAGTGTCCTAGGCAGCACTCACTGAACCTGGGGAGTGCTATTTTGGAATTCAATATAGCAGTAGTTCTCAATCCTGGTTAGGCATTACATTTACCTACAGAGCTTTAAAAAAAAAATAATAATAATCCTAAACTGGGCATGGTGGCACAATGCCTGTAATCCCATTATTTAGGAAGTTGAGACAGGAGGATCTCAGGTTTGAGGCCAGTCTCAGCAATGTAGGAAGACCCTGTTTTAAAATCAAAAATAAAGCTGGGTGTGGTGGCGCACACGCTTGTAATCCCAGTACTTTGGGAGGCAGAGACCGGTGGATCTGGGTTTGTGGCCAGCCTCAGCTCTCTCTCTCTCTCTCTCTCTCTCTCCACTTAGTGAGCCCTCCGCAACTTCGTGAGACCCGGTTTCAAAATAAAGTATAAAAAAAAATAGGGCTGGGGGTGTAGCGCAGAAGTAGAACGCCCCTGGGTTCAATCCCCGGTACCGCAAAAAAAATAAAAATAAAAAAAATAGGGCTGGGGGTGTAGCTCAGAGGTAGAATGCCCCTGGGTTCCATCCCCAGTACCACATAATAATAACAATAATCCTAGTGCCTAAGCCCATTCAAAATCTAATCAGGTTTGCTGGGACTAGGGCTGGGACTTTGGTACTCTGTGCTATATTCCAAACAGTGAGCAATTCTTAAACCTGGTCAGTGTTGAGAAGCACAGCATGAAAGAGCACTCTGTCCTACACACTTCAGTGGGACATATTAACCAGGCTTTCTACTAATCATACTCTAGCAGTTTGAGCTTGAATTATTCTAAACTTTCCTATGCAGATTGAGAAGCAAATTTAAGAATTTCAGACACACTCTAGTTTGGTGAGAAGTTGCACGCAGCAACTGGAAAGCTATGTTAATTATCTTTGTCATGTAAAGAAGGGAAGTTGATTAGCTAACATGTTTGCACCTTTGGTTCTTTGGTAAAAATTGTTCCTGATGATGCAAGCATTATCTTATAAATTTGGATGTTTGGATAGTCTTTAGCCTGTGGTGAGGTTAAAGGATAGAACTGAAAATTGGCCAAATGCAGAATGCAGTTTGAAAATAAGATATCTTTTAGCAGTAGATGATGCAATTAGTAGACTGCAAGGAGAAAACAGTATTTTCTGTAGAAAAAAATGTAAATGATAATTTCTCGACTTTTTGTAAACTGTAGTATCTAGTGCATCATCTCACCAGTTGACAAATTTGAGATATGGCAAAATATTCAGATGTTTATTCTTTCGTCTGAGGATCCTCCAGCAATGTGGTAACTTGAAAGTATTATTTTCAAGTTTAGGATTGGGTAGGATGAGGTGTATTCAGTATAATGGGAGTGAAAATAAAGGACGTCTAAGATAAAATTGATCTCAAAGGAGTTAAACTAATAAAAGATTGAATTGTTTAGAAAAATGTGTCACAAATTTAAGTCCTTAGGAAATCTTGACTGTAAAAATATATATGAAATGTGACTACTTCTCACTTCTACCTGCCAGGCAAAACATCTGAGCGACCCTGTACATTCTTGCCAGGTGTGTTAAGAATACAAGCTCTGCTGGGCACGGTGGTGCATGCTTATCATCCCAGTATTTGGGAGACTGAGATGGGAAGATTGCAGGTTTGAGGCCAGCCTCAGCAACTTAATGAGACCTTCAGCAACTTAGCAAAACCCTGTTTCAAAATAAAAATATCTAAAAGGGTGGGGGTGTAGCTCAGAGGTATAATGCTTTTTGGTTCAATCCCCAGTGCCTCCCCCCCAAAAAAAATCACTAACCACTCTTCTCAGAAAACAACCTAAAGGCATTGGAGCACTGCCACCCTCCAGGGTAAAGGGCAAGTTTGCTTACTACCTGCTATTAAAGAAAGAAATGAAATTTCCAAGCTCAGTGTTCCTCAGCTGCAACACATGCCCACCAATTCTGTAACATCCACGTGGGCCTGTCCACTGTCCATATTGCCTCAGAGGGACTTTGCAGAACAAAGGGAACCAACACAAACACAAGGAACATGCTGGTTACTGTGCTGAGAGTAGCACAAGACCTTTATCTCTTTATCTCTGGCCCAGGAGTCTCTCATCTTCTGCCAGACTCTATGAAACAGTTATAGTTTAACACATTAGCTTGTTAGTGAGCAAAAGTCAAACCCAACCCCGTCCCCTCCCCAAATACCACTCTAGCCCAAGATAACATCAACTCGTACTTGGATGATTGCAGGAGTTTCCTCATTGGTCTCCCTGCATCTGTTCCTTTGTGGTCTATTCTCAACGTGATACTCAGAATAATTTTGTAGAACGTAAGTCCGATAGTGTCACTTCTCTGTGCAAAACACCTCAACAGATCCTTGTTTTACTCAGAACTGTACTACTCACCCTTCAACACTGCATGTTTTATTTTCTGCTTGTCTTTTTTCTTAGCCCTTATAACTTATTTATTGTCTGTCTCCCTCACTAAGAAATAAGACCTGTGAAGGAAATTTGTGACTTCTAGAACAGTACCTGATATATAGTAGTAATAAATATATGTTGCATCAATGAATAAAGAGGGCCTGTGAAAGAAACCAAAAAATTACTAGACACAAAATAATAAGAAGGTTATTCACTATCCTAACATAGTTGAAGCAAAAGATGGATTTGAGGGACAGTAGATCATTGTTTGTAGAATCTACCCTGCATAATATACCATCCCCAAACTTAGTGGCTTAAAATAGCTTGCTATTATTTCTGACTGTGCTATGATTTGACTCCCTTCGGTGGGTCAGCTCTTCATTGGCATCTCTCAGACATTTTAGTGAGAAAAAGAATGGAACTACAGTCATCCAATATGGGCTTAACATTGAAGGTGGCTCACCCACAGAGTGATTGATGCAGGGCCTTGGCTGGGAGCTCAGCTGAGTTTACAACTGAACAGCCCATGGTGGCAGGAGAGACTGTTGCAGCCATCCTTGAAAAGCACTGTCTATCACACCATCTCCAAAAAAGAGTGGACTACGGAATGAAGGAGCACCAATTTAGCAACTTCCACATAGACTGAGTGAGGAAGAAAGACCCTGATTTTACCAGAAAAAGAGTGTTCTATTAGTTAGAAAGTTGGATTTTATTTTGTTACAGGGAAAGTTGGTGAGTTTCCCCCTCCTTTCAGGTACATATCCTCTCAAAACCATCCTTTGCTTAATGCCTTTCTTTCCCTCTCCTTTAATCACACATTTGGTTTGTCCCTGATATTCTCAGTGGAGAGTTCAAGTATTTCGGTAGTTGAGAAGGCAAATTAACACATTGGCCTCTTGATTTACATATCTGTCTTTTTTAACTTTATTCAGTGTAAATCGATTCTAGACAATCTGATCTATTCTGATCTGCATAAAATCACATTTCTGCACATACAAAACCACAACCCAGAGACCCAACTCACAGACTGCTCCCTTGTGAGGTGCCACGCCAGCAGCCAGCTAATCTTCAGGATCATATACTTTACTTCAGCCTCAGAGTGAAGGCATTTCAACATGTATTATTTTTCTACGGAAAAATCCTACTCCATTGTTGTCTATCAAGTATAGGACAGACATAATCTCTCTCTATTACATACATCTGATAATAAGACTTGATTTATTGCAAACTTACATTTGTTAAGTTCTTGCTATGTGCTACATACTATATTACATGTTTTATATGTATTCTCTCACAAGTGCAACCTCTTACAGATGAAGAAATTAAACCAAAAAAAAAAAGCTAAAGAATTTGTAAAAGCCACTCAGCTAGTGGTAGTGCTAAATGGTCTTATTTTTAAAATTATCCACAGACTATCTCACTTCATATTTTTTTATTATTTGAAAATCCCCTATACGATGCTCAAGAAAATAAGAATTGGCTACAGAACTTTTCCATCTGCAAAACTAGTGTCAAACTGGGCGAGGTGGCATGTGCCTGTAATCCCAATACTTGGGAAGCTGCAAGAGGAGGATCGCAGGTTCGAGGCCAGCCTCAGCAACTTAGCAAGGCCCTTAGCAACTTAGTAAGACCCTGTTACAAGATAAAAAAATAAAGTAGGGCTGGGGGTGTAGCTCAGAGGTAGAACGCCCCTGGATCTAATCCCCAGTACTGCAAAATAAATAATAAATAAAATAAAACTGGTGTCAGGATTTACTGAAGGGGGTCTGATGCATATAATATATAAATATACAATTTAAATTATATATATTTCAGGTATAATTATATGATGTCTCAGTCAACATTCTCACTGCTATAATCCAAAATGACTCACCACACAACTTAGAGGAAGGAAGATTTATTTGCTCAGTTTCTTGGAGATTCCGGGCTCAGCCATGTGAGGTTGGGGACTATGGATCTCAGGGCCTGGTGGTGGGGAGGGGAGAGAGGGAAAGCACATGAGCTCTGCTCCTCATATCATGGAGTTCAGAAGCAGAGAGAGGGAGAGAGCAAAGCCCTGCTCTCACGTCATGGAGGCCGGCATCAAGAGAGCCAGCAAGCAGGAGGATTCAAAGACACAACCACAATCCCCAAGGCCACACCCCCAGGGACCCACCTTCTCCAGCCACACCCCACCAATGTAGGTTACCACCCAAATAAATCTATTATGATGGATTTGTCTACTGATAAGATTACAACCCTCATGGCTTAACTCTATCAACCCTGAGCTCTTCAGGGGACATTCTGGATCTGACCATAACAGATGATATATGTAATATATTTTTGAAACTTGAAAATAGTCTCTAAGAACCCCACATTAAAGCAAGATAATTAGAAATTCAGGTTTATTTGCTGTCATGTACCAAAAACAGATTAAAAGTAAAATAATTTGCCATTGCTTCATCAGAGACTACAGTCTTAGGAAAGGTAAATAGCCCACCTAATCTGTTTGATTGTACTCTGTTAATTTGAAGAGAAAAGACAACTGTTTTATATCAATTTAATTTAGCAGAATCAGTAATTATATTAAACTAGTTACTTAGTTATAGTTAAAAATATAATCGCTGTTGAAGTTAATGTTACCAATGCTCTTACATGTCTTGGCCTCCATGTGTTTGGACCAGGTCCAAGAAGCAGGCCTGTTTGTTATTAGGAAGCTCTTAGAATTTTTCCCCAGGTCTAGATGCTGTGATACTAGGTTGGTAAGGGGTTGGGGGTTTCCCTTGACATAATATACCCAGTCATAAGAGATTCATTATTCATAAGCTACTTAGAGTTATGCCCATCATTTTCTTTCTTTCTTTTTTTTTAGTACTGAGGATTCAATCTAGGGGCATTCTACCTCTGAGCTAGACCCCAGCCCTATTTTATTTTGAAACAGGTCTAAGTTGATGAGGGCCTCACTAAAGGGTAACCTACTGAGGCTATCCTTAAACCCGTGATCCTCCTGTCTCAGTCTCCCAAGTACTGGGATTACAGGTGTGCATTACCACGTCCAGCTTCATTTTTTTTTCCTAAATAGAAAGGTTTACTAAGTTACTGCAATCTCAAGGTGCAGTAATACAATTTTCATTAAAATTAAATGAAAAGCACATTGAATCCTAATGTCTACTAAAGACCTACAGCAGTCAGACCTTACCAACAATTCTTTGTTGGGCATTGCACTTAAACTCATAGAAACATTCCAGTTGCCCATTTTGTGTCATTTTTGAAGGAGACTCATTGTTTCTAATGCGTTTCCATAGATGTAACTGAAGTAGCACTATTTTAGTAGGATGTCTGCCTCCATATGGCTGAGATTAAAAATGCATACAAGTACACATCTGTCAGAGCGGCTCATTTTTAAATGAGGCCTCAGAATGCTAAGTCAAGTTCCTGTTTGCTTATTTTGCTGTATGGCATCACTGCTCTTCTGAGCTCAGTACAATAGACATTTCTTTTTCTTTTCTTCCATGAATCTGTCAAATCTAATATTTACCTCACATATAAATTGAACCCACATTTATTTCCTTTTTCCCCCTTCCTCAAGTAACCACTTTTTATAAAAACTGATCACTTTTTACTTAGTAAAAAAAAAAAAAGTTACTTGAAGGTTCCCAGAAGACAAACAGAAAAACATAAGAATAACAGAAATCCTCAGAGAGATCTCATATATATGTTTTGTGAGCATGTGTGTATCTGTGTGTGTGTTACTGGGGATGAACCCAGGGACCTATTACCTCCAGGCTATACCCCCAGCCTTTTTTTAAAAAAAATTTTAAAGGGTCTCACTAAGTTGTTGATGCTGGCCTCTGCGATCCTCCTGTCTCAGCCTCCCAGTTACTGGGATTAATGGTGTGTACCATCGCACCAGGCCTCATGTATTTTCACTTTATCCAGGAATGTACAAAGTATGTTTACACAATAAGTGATTCTAGGAGCAGTTAAAAAAATGCACACCACGGAAAGTCAAATGAACAGTGTGCATTTGATAAAATCCATGCAGAAGGATTGTGGTTCAAAAATCACTTTGGAAAGGGTTTAAATTACTTTTATTCAGAAAGCATACAATGCTTTGTGAAAATCAGGGAAAACCCAAGGAAGAAATACATAAAAATTCATTGCTATTCTTGTACAAATCACATAATCCCTTTGCATGGATCAGCCACACAATATAAACAAACAGCCTTTATATCTTCCTCTCCTCAGCCGGCCTTCCTTGGCAAGGATTTGCATTCCAGCTGATGGGGGTGACTCAATCTAGCTGGAAAATAGACTCATTTTATTCCCCAATGACTACTTCTGGAAGACCTGCGTGAGACTGAGTTTACTTTCATGATTGCTAGTCATGCCTTGGAAGACTGAAAAAGGGACTGTTTTCAAGAGATTCCATAAGAGATGTGCTAAGTGAAGTCCATTTAAGTATCTTTGTCTATCACACAGAGAACTTTGACTTTTACTTGGTTTTAGGTTTCAGGGAAAGCTTCTCCTCAATCACACCAAGTACACTCTTTCTAAACTTCTTACCGTGTTTAACTTGCAAATTCATTTCTACACAAATAGAGTCCAAAGTTACTCTAGTAATTGTTCTTAGTAAATATTCTCACATTATGGTCCTTTATATATATATACCAACAAAATTTGGGGCCAGGCAAGAGGATTTTAGTTGCTTTTCTGGTAGATTTGGAGGAGGTTCGTCCTGACTCCCCTTCAAGTAGGATCTGTTGTCCAGTTGTGGGGAGGCTGGTCGGGGAAAGGGTCAAGCTCTCAGCTGCTTCAAGATCAGCTCCAACTTCAGAGAAGGCCTTGCCCAGGGCACAGCCTTTCCAAGCAGCTCACTTCCACTGATGGTGTGAGGTAGGAGTATAAAGGCCTGGCTAATTTGAACCATCAGTGGACACTGGGAGATGATCTATTATCCAGCGTTCTCAATAGGTTGACCAAGACTTTGTGGATCTTAGATTGCAGATGAACTTCTTCTGCCAAAATCTGCCTTCTCCCCATTTCTTTCAAGGCTGTTAATCCTTATGAAACATCCTGTACCCAAAACAAAATCTCAGCAGCTGCTTCTAGAAAGACAAACCCTGAGTTATTTTAACTCTTTCTATTTTCATTACAGGACATAGAAAGGGCACTTCCTATGACCTTGATATTGAATATTGGAAACCAAAGTGGAGAATCAAGAGGTCAACAGTGCAATATCAACAAATTGGGGACCCCCTCTTCCCAGTCCTATTCCTAACCAAACTGGCCTTGTTATACCTACTATGACCCCAGGCAGGAGGCGGACAGGAAAGGAAGATTTACTGGGATTACTGTTTCTTTTCTAGTCTGTCTTCTGTGGGAGAAAGGGGGGGTGCACCCCTGCCCTAAACCAATTCAAGGCCCCAAGGAAATCACTCACAGAGATTCAGAATAACTTTGACAAGGGAGGTCTCTCAGCTCATTCTACAAACTGATGTGCTATTGTGCTTACTTAAGAGGCAGGGGACATGGGGTAGGGCGAGGTCTAGAAAGTGGCAGGATGGAGAAGCCTGTGGCATGGGTATATGAGCTTCTCATTCATCGAATAGACAATTCTAGCACCACACTTGGACTATCTTAGTAGACCCCCATCCCATCTAAAAGGGCTGGTCACCTGGGGAAATAACTACAGGAGGAAAATTTGTGGAGTAGACTGTTAGCGAAGGGAGCTAAGAGGATGGAGATCCTCCCATAATACTTATGTTTCAGGGTCTAAGCAGCACAGAGACCCTGTCCAGCCCACCATGGGGGAATGCACAGGAGAGCCCTATGGGAAAGTCAGCATTTAAACACTTTCTACTCAGAGAGCATGCTGGCCCCTCTGAGTCATCCACAAGACAACGTCACAGTGCAATATCAGAGGTGCAGGCACACAGTCTGCTCTGTTCCTGCCTCAATACTGGGGAGTAAAGAACTTGGGCTGGAATGAGGTGGAGGAGGGGAGAAGAGGTGTCCCCAAAGCATTCTTGTCCCTCTCTGTTCAGTCCCTCAACAGAAGCCTGGTGGCCCTGCAGAGGGGGGAGAGGATGGGGAGCATAAAACTGATGTAGGACCAAAGGTTTAAATTGGATTAAACTGGATTGGAATTTTTATGTGTACACATGACAAGAACGCCACAAGGTCTGTAGTAGATGTCATTTAAAGTCCTGAAGGACAGCCACACAACAGGCAGCTGCAGGTAGTGACTGGAGAAAAGTGGAGCTGTTTGCTGTTTGCACCTCACCGAGCTTCCACCCTTCAACAAGCTGGGGGTGCTGGTTTACAGACAGTTGTTTCAGAATGTTCGCCTGCCAGATGAACATGCGTTTTCTTTATATTGATCTATTATCAAAGGTTTGAGTTTCCTATCTTTTTCTTAGTAACTCCCTTAATATATGAAGATAGACATTGTGGAGAAATGGAAAAAAACACTTGTGATAAAATTATAATATTTTAGATATACTTAGTCATTGAAATGATTTTCTGCAATTGTCCAAAAGGTAAGAGAAAGAGGCTGTTGAAAATTGGCTAAATGCCGGGCGTGGTGGCGCACGCTTGTAATCCCAGTACTTGGGAGGCTGAAACAGGAGGATCACAGGTTCTCAGCCAGCCTTAGCTACTTAGTGAGGCCTTCTGCAACTTAGTGAGACTCTGTTTCAAAAGAAAGAATAAAATATAGGGCTGGGTAGAACTCAGAGGTAGAATGCCCCTGGGTTCAATCTCCAGTACCGCAAAAAAAAAAAAGAAAGAAAATTGGCTAAAATCACATTTCATTGCCCTTTGGTGTTTTGTGGAAGCCTCAAACCTTGTAACTCTGGTCCCTTCTGTCGCTCTTCTGCATAACTTTCCCTCCACATGGACCACACCAGGGACTCAGACAGCACCCAAACTACTTGCCCTTCAAGAGCTCACACTTTCAGAATACTGAAAACTCCTTTGCCTACCACCTCCTAGACCCTCAGCTGCCCTTCTGCAGCCCCCCCACACACACACACACAGCTACCCTGCCTTCCGATCCTGCCTAGACCCAGGGCCATGTCAATACCATCCCTAGCTCATGCATGGAGGAGGAGACAGAACAGAGACTGAAATGAAGTTGTTTTGATTGAGGTTGTAGATAAGACCTGGATGGTCAACTCTGAGTAGACTCGAGAAATTGAGTTGTGTAAGAAAGGAAAGTCTAAACCAAATAAGAAACATCTTCATGGAGCCTTTGTTTTACTCCCAAGAGAGAAATACATTTCAGCTGACAAGATACTGAAAACATTACATTAGTATTATTAAGCCAGGTGCAATGGCACAGGTCTATAATCCCAGTACTTGGGAATCTAATACAGGAGGATGGCAGGTTCGAGGCCAGCCTCAGCAGCTTAGTGATACTCTCAGAAAATTATTAAAATCCTGTTTCAAAATTTAAAAAGGCCTGGGGTGTATCTCAGAGGTAGAATGCACCTGGGATCAATCATCTGTGTGTGTGTGTGTGTGTGTGTGTGTGTGTGTGTGTGTGTAATCCCTAGTGTACGTGTGTGTAATATATATGTATCATAGTTGTAGTATTACCATTTTTCTTTATTTCGAAGTTAAACTATGATACTTTGCAAAAAAAAAAATTCAGTCAGCAGGTTCAAGGCCAGCTGCAGACCATCCTCAGAGTAAACTTTCTTCCCTGTATTTGCTGGAGATGCTTTATTAGGAAGGGTTGGGGGTAGAGAAGTCTGTGTGGAAGGGAGAAGAGGGAAGGTAACTTGTGGGTCCCAAAGAGCAGCATGTGGGAAGCATTCACAGTGGAGTCTGGGCATGAGCGGTTTGAGTCAAAGGCCAGCAGAACTGAGATCAAGAGGAAGAAGAAAGGAGCTGGCAAAGATGGAGGGTGGGTGCCAAGGGTCACAAAAGAGTTTTTCCTGGTGCAATGACGTAAACCCCTATCACATTTCCTATTGCTGCTATAACAAATTATTACAAACCCAGTGGCTTAAATCAACACAAAAAAATTTGTTCTACATAATCTCACTAGGCTCAACCTCACATACCATCAGGACTGAGATCCTTCTGAAGGCTCCCAGAGAGAATCTGTTTTTTGCCTTTGCCAGCTGCCCGTACTCCTTGGCCATGGATCCCTTCATCTTCAGAGCCAGTTATATCATCACCTTGACTTATGCTCCTGCCATTACACCATCTTCTCTGACCCACCTGTGTCCCCCTTTCCCTTAGAAGAACTGAGATGACAACACTGAACCCAACCAGAAAATCAAGAATAATCTCTCCATCTCGAGATCCTTTTATCATATCTGCAAATTCTCTTTTCCATATATGAAAACACATTCACAGGTTCCAAGGAATATAAGACAAGGACATCTTTGAAGGGCCATTTTTCTGCCTTCCACACAGGGAGTTGGAATTTTGATACTGCAAAATGTTTGAGGCATGAATCTACTCCAACACAGTAGTGAGAGGTGGCAGGTCCACAAAGATTAGACAACTCTTCCAAGGATACATAATTATGGAGCCAGGCCCAGGGTCCCTTTTATCTAGTCTGCATGTCTTAGGACTATAGTATTATAAAGAGCCTAGAAAATGTTTACACCCCTCTAAGAAACCATATTATTGCCATATATGAAAGAAAGCATAAAAATATGAATTGGATACACTGATTAAATGTCTGTTGCTCTGGCTTCAGGGGCAAGCTTAGGTGGCATTGAGTGATGCTGCATCTCTGGGTGTTACCCTGCTCCCAAGACTCATGACCAAAGAAGGCTGGAGAAAAATTGTGCCCAGTTCCAGTCATGTCCTACTACTGCTTATGTAGTGGGTACTTCAGTTGAAGAAGTGTGAGGGAGAAAAACCCCAGCCAAAACCTTGTCCCTGGGTGCACATGGCAAGGGGCACCGCTGAGATGCCACTCCTGGGCATGCACTCTCACAATAGAGGCAAAGAGAAACTCCACAGTCTGGCTGCCAGCACACACACACAATTCCCCACACCTTGTCTGAACATGCACCACCATCGTGACTGGGTGTGAGTGCCATAGAGGGGGTGCTATGGTCAAAATTTTAAAAAAGCAAAGTTAACTTATTATTATAGATAACTGATTATTATATAACTTATGAAATTATAACTTATTATAATTAACTTATTATTATAGAGCAACTGGACTTAGCACACATTTACTAAACCTTCTGTCCAAGAGCTGTAGAGTACACATTCTTTTCA
The DNA here is from genome assembly GCA_004027185.1 of Glis glis. NCBI lineage: Eukaryota > Metazoa > Chordata > Mammalia > Rodentia > Gliridae > Glis > Glis glis. The sequence continues at coordinate 149,731 of PVJS01000116.1, read as the reverse complement.
CCAGTGCACGGAACTTTCTTTTGAACTGACTGTGTGTTAGGTCACAAAACAAATCTTAATTTCAAAAAAATGGAAATCACATCTGTATCTTTTTCTGATAACAGTGGAATGAAACTAGAAGTCGACAACAAAAAGCTTTATGCATGGAGACTGAACAACACGCTTTTGAACAAATATTGTTCAAAACAGTTCATTGAGGAAGAAGGGAAGTTAAAAAAAATTCTCAAAACAAATGAAAATGCTAACATAACATTCCAAAACCTGTGGGATACAGCAGTACCAGTACCAAGAGGAAAGTTTATAGCAATGAACGCCTTCATAAAAACAAAAAAGAAAGATTTTAAATGAACAACCTAATAAGGCATCTCAAGGACTTATAAAAGAATAAACAAACCCCAAATTAGTAGAAAGAACAAAAATTAGAACAGAAATAGCAACTAAGAAAAAACACAAGAGATAAATGAAATAAACAGTTGCTTGTGGCAGTAGGCAGGGGGGAGGGTAGAAGGGTGACTGTTAGATGATCAATGCACATTGCATGCATGTATAGATATATTACACAGAATCACAATATATGCCATCAATATGCTTAAAAATAAAAATATGTATTTTTATTTATTTATTTATTTATTGGTGCATTGTAATCATACATCTTGTTGGGTTTCAGGGTGGTAGAAGTATACATGCAAACATCGGTCAATTAGCCCTCCCCCAATTCCCACCCCCATTCCATCCCGCTTCCTTCCTTCTCATGCTCAGCATTGTAGTCGACTTTGATAAATTTGTGTATGTACATCCTGTGCATTAGGGTGTTTCCCTCTTCCCCCCACCCATCTCCCTCTGTTAGGTCACCTTCTTTACTCATCTAAGGTTTTCTCCATCTTTGTCTGGAGTCCCTCCTATGCCCTATTCTCCCTAGCTTCCATACATTAGGGACAGCAGCTGACTTTTCACTTTTTGTGACTAACTAATCAAATCCGCACACTTAGAGCCAACTGATTTTTGACAAAGGAACCAAAAACATACACTGTAAAAAAGATAGCCTCTTCAACAAATGGTGTTGGAAAAACTGGTTAACCACATGCAGAAAAATGGAAATAAATCCCACTTTCTCACCCTGCACAAGAGTCAATTCAAGGTGGATCAAAGACCTGGAAATCAGACCAGAGACCTTGCAGCTACTTGAAGAGGGCATAGGTCCAACACTTCAACACACAGGCACAGACAAAAACTTCCTCAATAAGACCCCAAAGGCACAAGACGTTACAAGGAGGATCAATACATGGGATTGCATTAAACTGAAGAGCTTCTGCACAGCAAAGGAAACAATCAAGAACCTCAACAGAGAGCCAACAGAATGGGAGATTTTTGTCAGCTACTCCTCTGATAGAGGACTAATATCTAGAATATACAGAGAACTCAAGAAATGCACTGCTAAAAAACCAAACAACCCAATCAAAAAATGGGTAAGGGAACTAAATAGACACTTCACAAAAGAAGAAATACAAATGGTCAATAAATGTATAAAAAATGTTCAACATCATTAGCAATCAGAGAGATGCGAATCAAAACTACCCTGAGATTTCACCTAACCCCAATTAGAATGGCAATCATTAAAAACACAAACAATAACAAATGTTGGTGAGGATGTGGAGAAGTAGGAACTCTAATACACTGTTGGTAGGATTGTAAATTAGTGCAACAACTTTGGAAAACAGTGTGGAGGATCCTCAGAAGACTGGGAATTAACCTACCTTATGACCCAGCAATACCACTTCTAGGTATCTACCCCCAAAATATGTATTTTAAATGTATCATATCTCATGAAACCTTCATAACAATTAGTAAGGTCAGTATCATTGGCCCCCTGTACACATGGGGAAGCAACCTCAGGAAGGCTTGCCAATGGGAAATACCTGGGAAAGACCAGAGGTAGAATTAAGTACCATTACTGCTTTCCTACAACTGGTTGATCTTGGAAGTACTTAAGTGTCTCAAATTAGAGAAATACTTTTAAACATTTAGATTTAAAAAGAGAGAGAAAATGTACAAGAATATAAGAAGAGAAATAATTAGATTTGGGGATAAGGATTTTAGAGGAATTCTTTTTGTCATCATATCAAAAACCCCAACAAAACACACACTTAGTAAAAACAAAGTATGTTGCCTTATTCTCCAAACCATTTTCCCAACCAAATAGATAAATATGATGTGGAGTGGAATGTTCAGATTTATACATACCTATGTGAAACTGTGATAAAGTTCTTCAAGAATAGTTATAAGGTCCTAATTACTGTATTTCCATAGTGGTTAAAGCAGAAAGGGAAGGTTTGGAAAGAAAGGATTACAATACCTAATTACACACACACACATACACACACACACACACACACACACACACACACACACAAACACACACACACGTGCACTGAAGAATAATAGGTGACAATCTTTTTTTTCTGTTTGTTTGTTTTGCTTTTTCTTATATGCATTGGAAGGTAGAGAAAAATGGCTTTTTTCATTCAAGAATCTACAGCAGCTGGAGAAGGCCAAACTTGGAGAAGCTACTTTGAGACTAAACATGAGAAAGTTCAGGAAATGGCTAGTAGGTGGTGAATTTAGGTGCTAAGACACAAAGATTGGTCCAGCATCCTGAATAACTAAGTAAAAGGAGAAAAGACTCTGGCTCATTCGTGAAGTGCCAGGTAAGGCATATGCTAGCTTTTCCTCCCCTTCATCATTGGAACAAGGTTAAAGGAGACTGTGACAGTTTGATTAATTTAGCAAATTTTGACTCCCCTCCCTTCCCACTGCATGCAGGATACACTTCCCTACCTTGTTGGCATTGGGTTTGGCCATGAGATTTTCTTACACCAATGGAACATTACTAAACTAGATACAAGCAGAAGCTTTGAATGTCCTGTACTGTTTAGCGACTTCATGATCTACCATGGAAAGAATGTGCCACCAGAGAGTGTCTGACCTTTTGGCTGAACTTCAGAATGAGATGCATGAAGCAGTCCACATGACCCAAGAGCTACTGGTTCAAGGAGACAAGAGACACATGTCCCTGACAAGAACCCAAACAGCAGCCTAGAACCTAGAATGTGGAGTCCAGCTTAGCCCAGCCAATATGCAGCCAAACTGAAGACCCAGGAACAAGAGCGTAAGTGGTAAGGTGCTGAGTTTTGGAATAGATTTTATGCAGCAATAGCTGGTTAAGAATATACTCCTGAAACACGTCCCTGTCAAGTATTGGAATCCATTAGGAAAGAAAAGTCCTACTTTCATAGTTACTCTTTACAGGTGTCTGTAGTGTGTGTGTGTGTGTGTGTGTGTGTGTGTACACGCGAGCACATTCTTTGCTTATTGAAGAATATTTATAGACATTTAACTACCATTATATATGTATTTAAGCAAGTTCAATACATTGTTATTTTTAAAAAGTCTGCAGAGTTGGAATATTTTAAGGAGTTACTTTTGACAAGATAAATATGAGGGAAAGAATATGCATTTTAATAATTTGATATAAACAAAACTAAAACCCTATGGGGAAGACTTACATCAACAGGAAGATGGAATAGGCATTCTTTTACCTCTTTTTACTGCTACATAAAACAAAAAATCCCTGGCCATTATACCTGCAATAATTGTGTATTAGTAGGGTTCTCCAGAAAGAACCAATAGAATACACATACAAGAGGGTAATGCTTAGATTGGCTCACACAGTCACAGAGGCTGAAAAGTTCCATAATGGCCATCTGTAAGCTGGAGATCCAGGAAAGCCAGTAGAGTGGCTCTGTCCAATAAACTAGAAATCTCAGAACAAGAGAGACCAATAATGCAGCCCTAGCTCAAAGGTGAAGGCTAGAGAGTCCCCGGAGGGCCACGGTGCAAGTCCCACAGTCCAATAGCCAAAGAACCTGGAGTCTGATGTTTAAGGACAGCAGCTGCAGAAAATGCGCCTGCTCTGGGAGGAAGAGCTAGGGAGAAAGGAAGAGGGGAAAGAAAGAAGGGGAGGCAGATGAGGGAGAGATGGAGGAGTGAAGGGGTGGAGGAGATGGGGGGGGGAGAAAGGAGAGAGGGAGGGGGAGGGACAGGATGACAGAGTAGGAAAAACACCAACAATAGCCTGCTTTCTTTAGCCAAAGAACCAGGAAAGAAGCAGTGGAGAAAAACAGAATACTGTTATGCAATAACCACTCTTCTCCAGCCAAAGGACACAGAAAGGCTATAGTTCTGCACCTATCCAGTCACCAAAGGCTGACAGGAGAGCCTCGGCTCACGCCCTCACCAGGCTCTAGTGAGATGCCTCCGTATTGCCATGGGGTGGTGGCAGAAAAAGACAAAGAAGGACCAAGAGTGTTCTGTCAGTTTAACATGGACTCTTCTCACCCTTCAGTGTCTGGAGAGACCACATGGGGTATGCGTCTTGTCTCCAGTAAGGTGGTATCCATGTAAGGTGGTGTCCAGTTATGTGGTGTCCAGTAAGTGGAGGCCATGGGGAGCAGTAACAAAGCACTCCTATCCCTCCAAGTCAGGCAGGTTTCAGTAGAGGCTCCTGGGAAACTAGAACTCTGACCTGCAGCAATAGGTCCTGCTATCATAAGTAGGAGGCGGGCATGTGGGTGGCACCAGTTCTCAGGTGGGAGAGATCAACTCCTCTCCTGCATTTATTCTCTCCAGGCCCCCAGCCAACTGTATAGTGCCTACCCACACTGAGGGTGGGGCTTGCCCACCCCATCCACTCAGACCTTGGTGCTAATCCCCTTTGCAAATACTCTCATAGGCACACACACACCCCAAAAAAATTGCCTTTCCAGGTTTCCAGGTATTCCTTAATTCAGCCAAGTTGACATGTAAAATTAATCATCTCACTGGTATAATGAATTGGTAAGTAAAATTTTGCAAGAGGTTGTTACAAGGACTGGACTCTTACACTAAGCACCAACAGACCAAACCAATATGGAGGTAATCACAGTAGCTGAGCTCTAATTAACTGCAGGAGATTCTGGAACCAGTTAACTAATTAAGCTGTAAGCAATTAAGTTGTGTCTAGTCCTTACTCCTATTTTCTATGAATGCCATCAGGTTACAACATAGGTTGTATATCTCAGCATCTGCTCTGGTCTGAGGGCTGCCTGATTCCTTAATTATTTTCATGTTGTTTTATTTTGTTTCATTCTGTTTTTCTTTGAACAAATAAAGTTTACTAAATTTAATTGATTATTTTGGGGGTACTACCCCAAGCCCTTTTTATTTTTTATTTATTTATTTACTTATTTCTTCATGTGGTACTGGGGATTGAACCCAAGGATATTATACCCTTGAGCTACAACCTCAGCCCAATTTTATTTTTAATTTTGAAACAGGGTCTTGCTAAGTTGCTGAGGCTGGCCTCAGACCTGCAATGCTCCTGTCTCAACCTCCCAAGTACTGGGGTTCCAGGCATGCACCACTGCCTGGCTTAAGGAATTTTCCTTTTATTAGACTATACTATTAGACTGTAATAGGTGATATATACAGAATTCCTAGAGCAGCCACTAAAAAAGCTATAGAAAAATGCATAATGAAAAACAATGTAGATAAATCAAAATGGACTTCTAAAAGCTGTTCAAGTTATCAATAAGAAAAAAAATGGAAAAATGGAAGAGAGAAAAAATAAGGAAAAATAAACAAGTAAACTGAATTCCTAACATTTGAATTGAATGTAATGGCTTAAGCTAAAAGACAGATATTGGCAGAGTGATCCATGTCAATGGTTTACACACACACTCACACACACACATACACACAATGTGACTCAATTATATGCTGTTCACAAAAAATTCACTTCAAATATGACAATATAGGCAAGCTGAAAGTAGAAGAAAGAAATTATATACCATGTGAACATTAACTGAAAGAATAAAGGAGTAGCTATATTAAAAGCAGATGAAGTAGATTTCAGAGCAAAGCAAATTACTGAGAAATGAACATTACATAAAGACAAAAGGGTCATTCCACCACGAAGACATTGCAATCCTAAACATGTGTTTATCAAACAAGAGAATTGTAAGGTATGTGAAAAGGATTTAGACATTCACATACAGGAGACATATAGAACACTTTTAAGACAGGACCAAAGAAGGACCTCACCACACCGTGTAATAATTAAAATGTCTAATGTAGAGGCCAAAGAAAGAATCCTAAAAGCAGCATGAGCAAAAGAATGGGTGACATACAGGGGCAAAACAATAAAAATCACCCCAGACTTCTTAACCCAAGTCAGGAATGCCAGGAGGGATTGGTATGAAGTACTCCAGACCCTGGAAGAAAACAACTTCCAACCAAGACTGATATATCCAGAAAAGCTATCATTTAAAATTGATGGAGAAATAAAAATGTTCCATGATAAATAAACACTTAAAGAATTCATGAGGACCAAGCCAAAACTGGAGAAAATCCTAAAAGAAATAAATCACAAAGAAGGAAAAGCAATTTTCAGAACCACAGGAGAGGTGAACTCCACCAGGCAGGCAACTAAACAAAGAGATTTGTAACTACAGCAAACAGAAAATAGAACTCAAAATGAGAGGAAACAAAAATCATATCTCAATAATGACATAGAATGTCAAAGGACTCAACTCCCCAATTAAAAGGCACAGACTGGCAATGTGGATTAAACAGTATAACCCGACTATATGCTACTTACAAGAAACTCACCTTCTAGCCAAAGATACTCATACGCTAAAGGTAAAAGGATGGAAAAAGATATACCATGCAAACGGAGATTGAAAACAAGCAGGGGTAGCAATGCTGATATCAGACAAAACAGACTTTAAGCTAAAACACATCAGAAGAGACAAAGTGGGTCACTTCTTACTAATAAAAGGAACAATCCAAAAAGAAGATATAATAATAGTAAACATTTATGCCCCAAATGTGGGCGCACCCACATTCATAAAACAAAGTCTTCAGGATATCAGGTCCCAAATAGACCCAAACACAATAATATTGGAGACTTCAACACACCACTCACGCCACTAGATCGATCCTCCAGACAAAAGATGAATAAAGATTGTTCAGACCTAAAGAAAACCATAGACCAAATGGATCTAATAGACACATACAGATTATTTTAACCAGCAACACCTGAATACACATATTTCTCGGCTGCTCAGGGAACATTCTCCAAAATAGACCACATACTGGGTCACAAAGCAAGCACCAGCAAATTCAAAAGATGTGATATAATTCCGTGCATCTTCTCAGATCACAACAGAATGAAACTGGAAATTAACAACAGGAAGACCAAAAGTAAAAAATAAATCAATAACAAAAAGATGGCAAGAAAATGTCAAACACTCATATTAGTTTACAATGCACTTCTAAATAATCCATGACTCAAAGAGCAAGTCTCAGGAGAAATTAAAAAATAAATAAAAAACACACTGAACTAAAGAAAATTAAAATGTGACATATTAAAATATATAGGACCCAGCTAAAGGAGAGCCAAGAGGAAATTTTTGGCAGTAAAAGCATACATTAAGAAGAGGAAAAATCTGAAATAAAAAATCTATGTTCACACCCCAAAAACCTAGAAAGAGAAGAGCTAGATAAACCCAACCAAAGAAAGTAAAAGAAATAATGAAGAAAAGAAATTGGTACAATTGGAAACAAGAAAATGGTTGAAAAAATCGATACAACAAAAAGCCGGTACTTTGAAAAAATCAGTAACATTGGTATACCTCTGCCATGATGAATAAGGACAAAAGGGAGGAGACACAGATCACCAATATCAGGAAAATAACTGGGAATGTCACTACAGGCTCCGTAAACCTCAAAATGAAAATTGGGACTACTACAAAAAAAATTCTATATATAAATATTTGACAAGTTAATTGAAATGGGTCAATTCCTGAAAAAATATAAACTACCACAACTCACCTAATGAATTAGATAATGAAAGTGCCTATGACTATTTAAAAAATTAAATTCAATATCCACTCATCTCTTTATAGATGCCCAGGTTGGTTCCATACTTTGGCTATTGTGAATTGTGCTTAAAAAAAAAGTAGACAAAACTAAATGTTTACAAGGATGTGGAAAACTGGAATATGAATATATTTTTGAGAATGTAGAATGATGTTGCCAGCCGGCAAAACAGTTTGGTGCTTTAAAAAAAAACAGACAAAAATCTAGGGCTGGGGAAAAAGCTAAGTTATAGAGCAAGACCCTGGGTTTAATTCCCAGAGAGTTTATTCCACAGAAATTAAAATTCATGTTCACACAAAAACTTGTACATGAACATTTATAGCAGTTTTATTCTTAATAGCCAAATACTAGAAACAATCCAGATGTTTTTAAGTAGCTCGATGGTTAAGTAAACCGTCATGTATCTTCACCATGAAAAACCGCTTAGCAGTAAAAGTGAATTAAGTATCAGTACGGTCTGGAAAAATCTCTAAAGAATTATGCTGAGGATTAAAAGACAATATCAAAAAGTTCCATACTATGTGATTCCATTTATATAACCTTCTTCAGTTTTTTGCTTGTTTGCATTTTTTGTGGTACTGGGAATTGAACACAGGGCCTTGCACATGCTAGGCAAGTGTTCTACCATGAGCTACATCCCCAGTCTTTATATGACCTTCTTATAATAAGAAAATTATATAAACGAATAATAAATTAATGGCAGTTGCAGGGTGAGAAGAGTTGGTTGTGAATGAGAAACGATCTTGACTATAACTAGGCAACATGGGAATCCTTGGCACCATGGAATTATTCTATCTCTTGGTTGCATCAGGATCAATATCTTGGTTATGATATTGTACTATAATTTGTAATAGTTTGCCATTGAGGGTCAAAGATATTGAAGGCTTCTATATTATTTCTTTCCCATTTTTTTTTTTTTTGCAGTACTGGGGATTGAACCCAGGGGCATTCTACCTCTGAGCTATACCCCCAGCCCTATTTTTTATTCTTTATCTTGAAACGGGGTCTCCCTAAGTTGCAGAGGTCTTACCAAGTAGCTGAGGCTAGCTGCGAACCCGGATCCTCTGGTCTCAGCCTCCCAAGTACTGGGATTGCAAGGGTTTCCCACCACACCCGGTTCCATATTTTTTCTTATAACTTCATATATATTTATAATCACCACAAAATATTTTATTTTTAACCTATGCATTTATTTAATTGGTTATTTTTGGTCATATTTGAAACTTGTATTTCAGAGCTTCAAAATAGCATCTGTTAATTTCCATTGCAGGCCATAGTGAATAAGAGAAAGAGAGAGGGGTAGGGAGAGGTACAGAAGAAGAAAGAAAAATTATTTAGGAAATAATTATCTTACACCAACTATGTGCCAAGCATTGTATTATGCACTGAGGAATCAGTGGTATCAAAACCAGAGCTCCTATGTTTATGCATATATACACACATACTCACATATAAAAACAAACTTTTATGCTTATATATTCATTTAGAGTGTATATATAATTATTTTAATAATGACTTCTCATTTCCTCAAATACATCAGTGTTATTTATGTACTTCTGTAATTAAGTTTCGTCTTTAAACATTTTTTAAATAAGATGTTTGCAGTGATGTTTTAATAGTTGAGGGAGAAATCAATGACCTTAAGAACACATTAATTTTAGGGCTTCAACTTTCTTTTTTTTTTTTTGCGGTAGCGGGCATTGAACCCAGGGGCATTCTTCCTCTGTGCTACACCCCCGGCCCTATTTTTTTATACTTTATTTTGAAACCGGGTCTCACGAAGTTGTGGAGGGCCTCACTAGGTAGAGAGAGACAGGGAGAGAGAGAGAGCGAGCGAGAGAGAGAGAGGGAGAGAAAGAGAGAGAGAGAGAGAGAGAGATCGCGAGCTGAGGCTGGCCTTGAACCCGTATCCTCTGGTCTCCGCCTCCCAAAGTACTGGGATTACAAGCGTGCGCCAACACGCCCGGCTTAGGGCTTCAACTTCTAAGGAGACTGAAAAGTCATTGTAAAGCATCAGCATGCCCAGACTAAAGCTGCCACATTGGTCACCAGATATGATAGCTGACACAATAGGATTCTAGAGTCATTTCTGCTCAGGACCGTTAGGCACTACACTGGTAGTGAATTTTGTGCAAAAGACCTATAAAGATAGATGGAGAAAAATGAATAATAAAATAAATAAAAACATATCCTCTACCTGCTTTCAATCTGTTATTTAATCTTTAAAATGTCTCTTTTATTTTACAAAACACAAGTATAAAGAAGCATCCTAATCTATAGAACTATTTGAAATTTTATGTAATAAGTTAAAAACCTTCCATTTCTTATTTTACCATGTCTTGGAAAAAAAGAAATAGTGAACTACTCTTGTTAAATATGTGTGCTATTTTTAAACAAACAGCACAGCAGCCAGGTACAGTGGTGCGCATCTGTAATTCCAGTACTTGGGAGACTGAGACAGGAGGGTCACAGGTTGAAGGCCAGCTAGGCAACTTAGTGAGACCCTGTCTGAAAATAAAATAAATAAATAGTGCTGGGGGTGTAGCTCAGTGGTAGAACACCTCTGGGTTCAATCCCTAGTACTATAAATAAATGAATAAAATTTAAAAACAGCATGTCAAAAAGCAAAAATCCTATAACAACAAAAAATAGAGGATTAAAATGAGTAAAAATTACAAATAGTTAATTAATTCTGAGATAATACATACACTCTGGACATTGAGTAACATTATCTATAATTCATACCACTATAAAAGAATGATAATGCTATAAAGCAAGAAATCAAGTATGAAATGCTAAAACCACACATGATATATAAAGAGTTTCCGCAGGTAAATAAAGAAATTAAGGAACCGCCTCCTTTTAAAACTAAAATAATAACAAAACAACAACAAAAAAACCCAAATTGCTGAAAATTTCATTCATGTTATAGAGGAAGGCTTGAAGGTGTTCTTAGTGAATTCACATGCTGCTGGTGATGGGGTGGGGATAGAGAACAAGAGATTCAAGTTCATGGAGAGAAGTTAATGGGAACAGAGGACAGTGACAGACCCGGGAAGGCGAGAAAGTAAAAAAACCACAGAACTTCTCCATACATTTGCATCACCTGCTGGAGCCTGTAGATCTGGGATAGTCTACCCGTCTAGTCCAAAGTGTTCCATTGCCCCACAGGGCCTCACTGTGTCTTGCTCAACTTAAGGGTCCAGTAGGCCTCAGTCATCACTGCTTTCTAAATATTTTGTCTTGCATCTTCCAACCACGTGCTCACATTGCTTTCTTCCCTGAACTTTACTATGAATTTATTTATTCTCCCTAAGACTTGACATTTCCCTAAGAAATGACAACTACTTCCATTGTTTAAACTCGGATTTGAAGTGTGAAATTCTAGGCTTTGGGGGAGAATTTTGTTTCCAGTAAAGGAGTGGGATGAATAAGCAGGTTGGCAAGATCCTTCCCTGGTGTGGGTAACTCTACACAAGTGCTTTTCCTACATTCTTATGTGGTGTCTGTGATGCTAATTTTTTTTCTGAATTTGTTTTAGTATAGCAACATGGTATAGTAACAGTTTCAAGCTTTTTACTTGTTTCTGAGGTGCAAAGAGAAAGAAACTATAGAACCATAACAGAACCAGAAGACCTAGAGATTCAGAGAATCCTCGGAAATGCCTTTAAGGATCCTTTTCTCTCAGGATAAATGCAATACATGCTAACAGTGGAAATTTTGGAAAATGCAGACAAGTATGAAATACATTTAAACCATTACCTTAAACCTCACCAGCCACGGTTAGTATTTTGGTTTGTTTCCTTCTAATTTTTTGAACTCCAAGTATGCCAATTCGTAAATGTTTCTTCCTCTCATATGAGCAAAATTAAATTTTAACTTTGATGTGTATATTGAATTAGTTATCTAGATTTTTTAAATTAGTTAAAATTATTTTAAAGAGAAATACAAGCTCACTGGGAACAGTCAGAAATTGCAAGAAGAATAAAGAACAAAATTGCAAAAGCACTTATAATTCTACTATCAAGTGACTACCACTGACTATCATAATTTAAATGTGTTCTGACGTATGGTTAAAAAGAACTCTGGTTTATTCTCCACGCTGCTGCCTAAAAGAGTGCAAGTTACTAAGGCTAGTGTCCTGGCCTGGGCCTGGAGCTGGCTTCTCTCAGAGCCACAGACGACAGGGTTACTCCACATACCCCAAGGCATTGGTTAGTTTCTGTCAATTACTCTTCACAGGATTTGGTTAAATTTTCTCAAAGGTTCAAATAAAAGACTATAGGGTGAAATGAAAACATACAGAGGTCAAATGAGATACCTTCCTGACAACCAAGAAGCCAATAGCTACATTGATTATGACTTACTTGTTAATGCATCTCCAAAATTGAAGTGTTGACATTGATATCCTATCAGTAAAGTTTTTTTTTTTTTTTTTTTTTGCGGTACCGGGGATTGAACGCAGGGGCGTTCTACCTCCGCGCTACACCCCCCGGCCCTATTTTTTATACTTTATTTTGAAACTGGGTCTCACGAAGTTGCGGAGGGCCTTGCTAAGGAGAGAGAGAGAGAGAGAGAGACAGGGAGAGAGAGAGTGAGAGCTGAGGCTGGCCGCGAACCCAGATCCTCAGGTCTCCGCCTCCCAAAGTACTGGGATTACAAGCGTGTGCCACCACGCCCGGCTCATTAAAGTTTTAAAATAAAAAAAAGGGTGGTTGGATATGATCAGTGCACACTGTGTGTATATATGGATATATCACACTGAACCCCACTTATATGTACAACCAATATTTGTTAATAAAATAATTTAAAAAGTAAAAGAATGCTCTTCAGTCTGTTTGAATACAATCATTCATCACTTAACAACAGGGCTATATTGTGAGAAATGTATTGTTAGGTGATTACCTTGTGCAAACATCATAGCATGTAGTGACACAAATTAAGATGGTATAGGTCAATTACTTGATGTGGCCTCTTGATGCAACCAAGAGACATAGTAAATTTGAGCTGTATGTGGCTGCTGCTGCTGCTAAAACATGTCATGCTATTTACAGTAAACTTTTTTTATAAGTAAACTCTAATGATAAAATGTATACAGAGTAAATACATAAACCAGTAGCAGTTATTTATTATACATAAAAGCAGTATACTCTAGTGATAAAATGTATAGCCTAGTAAATATATAAACCAGTAACCGTTATTTATTATCATTATCAAGTATGATGTACTGTGCATATTTGTTTTTCTGTACTTTGAAAGTACTTGCAGCACAATAAGTTAATTTACAGTAGCATTGCTACAAACATGTGAGTAATGCCTTGTGCTACATTACCCTGGCTATGATGCCACTAGGTGACGGAAGTATTTCTGCTCCACTATAATGTTACAGGACCAGTGTCGTATATGTGGCCCCTCAGTGACCAAAACATCATTATGTGGCGCACAAAGGATATGAATATGGCACTGTGAGAACCAATGATCTGGAGACAACAGCTACATTCCTGCTCACCTTTTATCATTTTAATGTTTGAAATGGACAGAAATGTGTGATTTCACAAAAAGAAAGGGGGAAAGTAAAATATCCTTTGAGAATGATTTCTTTTTACAAAGTATTAACCAAAAATATTGCCCTAAATCCAGAAAGCCCAAGCAATGTCATTGGCTTAGTTTTTACACTCCTTTCCCCCAGTAGTGAAGCATTCTCTGGGCTGTGCTCTTAAGGCAGAATAACTTCCACGTACCCCATAATCACGGGCACCATGTCAAAGTTATGCTCTAAACCTGGCTCCTCTTTACTGGGCTCCTCTGGGGAAAGAGGGCCCATACCAAACACCAAAGGTGCCAGCACCCTGAGCTTGGATCTCCCAAGAGACTAAAATTTGAAATTTCATGAGAGTCCAGTCACTGTCCTAGCCAACTCTGTTTTGTCCTTCGCTGACTCCAATTTCTCTTTAACTTTTCTTCCTCTGAGCCACTTTCTTCTGCAGTTACCTTGGATTCCAGGAACAAAGGTCTGGTTAATAAGCATCTTCATGATATGGGATCAAAAAATACTCCAAACAACAGTGAGCCTGGCAGAACAGATCACTGGTGATGAGCCTGCCCCTCAGCAGGAACAGTCACCTCACAGCGGGACCAAAGGTTCCTTCAGTGCTCAAAACCCTCCATAGCCCCGTCCTGAGGCCATGATCAACAGACCATGGCCTGACCAGAATAACTCTGCCAGTCACTTAAGCCCCCGACCCTTGTCTTTGTTCCCCTTCCTATGAAACCTTAAAGTTTCTGATAGTCCCTTGAAGAGAGACCTTTAGTCACCGTACCCTACATCCCTACATCTGTTCTTCCTGGTGGGACCCTGCTGATTAAAAGCTCCTTTCCTGCCCTTCCCCACTGGTCATCTATTTGACTGGCATATTGAGATGGGTGGCTGAGCCTGGTCTGTTGAGATCACTGGGGTGGGGCCCATGCCCAAGGACCGTGGTAACAAAGCGAATAGAAACTAAGTCAACTTTTCTATAACTAGGTGAACCAGACACAGATTTTGGTTCATGGTTGAAAACTACATTGGACATTCCTGCCCCCCATATACTTTCTCTTTTTCTTCCAGTAGAACCCTTTTTCTTCTCTTAAGGAAAAAATAAAAAATTAGAGCTGGGGGTATAGTTTGGAGTCAGAATACCCCTGGGTTCAATTCCCAGTATCACAAAGAGAGAGAGAAAGGAATTTACATTGTAAAATTTAAATCTTAAATCTAAATAGTTGGGGTACTTTTTATTAAACATCAAAGTAATATGACAGATGTGAGTAAATTTGATATTGTAATTCTTACTGGATCCAATCCAATAAGAATTGGATTTATCTATTTATTTTGGTACCAGGGTACCGGGGATTGAACCTAGGGGCATTCTACCTCTGAGATACACCCCTGGCCCCTTTTTATTTTTAATTTTGAAATAGAGTCTGGTTAAGTTACTGAGGGTTTCTCTAAGTTGCTGAGGCTGGCCTTGAGCCTGCAATCCTCCTGTCTCAGCCTCCCAAGTATTGAGATTACAGGCATGCAACACCATGTCCAGTGAAAAGTTAGATTTAAAGAAACAAAAAATTAAGATAGAAAAACGTTTAGATGCCTTTCCTACTTTGTACTATGTGTTGTTCTATCTTACAGAAGTAAAGTGTAATTCATCCTCAATTCTTACTCATTCTCATAAATGAATGACATTTAAACATATATCACTCACTCTAACCTGTGGACATCATTGGATTATCTGCATGAATTATTTTATTTTTTCACAGCCATCAATTCACTAAAATTTGTTGCTACTTTTAAGCTTTTTGATCACCTACACCAACAATTACTAAACTAGGTATGTGTGCTTATGAGAATCCATGAAGATTTTCCAAGAACTTCGTAGTCATTAAAAGATGCAAGAAAATCCATTTTTATGTTCTCGACTTCTACCTTTCCCTAAAGATTATTGGCCTGAGAATAGGCCTGTGGTGAAGGTAATTCGTTGTTTCCTTTCCTATTTCTCCATTCCACAAACCAAACTTATCTCATTACAAGAGAAAGGATCATGTGTCTCCCACCCTGATGCTTATCCAAGTGTCTGAAACTTTCTTCAAACAAGTCACTATAAGCCTTTGAAAGGGCTTTTGTCTTTCCCTTTCTCATACATTTTTATGTTCTAAACAAAATGGAAAATATAAAATGGGGCATTTTCCTTGGGCTGAGATATTATGTAATTAGATATGCTTGTACAGTTGGGTGAGGAGTAGTGACAAGTTTCTTTTAAAGATGTATATCTTCTCTTATCTCCCTAACTTTTGTCAGAGAAATTATTACTGCTGAGGCAGATTCTGAGCAGAAGGCAACAAAAGCGTGTCAGTAGTAAATACTGAAGTGCTCTGAGGTTATTTTATTTCACAAGAAACTCAGGGCAAAGTTGTGCCCTAGTTTGAATGTGTCCCCGCAAGCTCATGCGTTGGAAACAGTCCCCAATGCAACAGTGCTGAGAGGTGATTAGGTCACAAGGGCCCTGTCCTCAAGAATGGATTCATGCCATTACTTGGGTTCCTGATAAAAGTGTAAATTCATTTCCCTTCTCCCCTGATGCCACATTCTCTTGCCCTTCCACCTCTGCCATGGGATAATGCAGCAAGATGGCTCTCTCCAGGTGCAAACCCCTCAACCTTAGACTTCCCAGCTCCAGAATGGTAAGAAATAAATATCTGTCCTTTATAGTTTTCCCAATTCTTAGGCATTCTGGTATAACAGCACAAAACAAAGACAAGCTCTGTGCCCTATCCGTATGCCTGACTGCCTATCTATTTACCTATCTCAGAATTAGAAGAATTAAGATTTGTAAAAAGGCACATGCTCTTTCCTTCTTTCTCTTCCTCTTTTCCTCTGTGAATAGTTTTGTCCAAAATCCTGTAGGCAGGGCAGAGAAAATTAACACAGAGACGAAGTAGGAGGACAAAGCTCAGCTCCAAGAGTGGGAGCCTCAGAGGGGTGAAAAAGGCGTCTACACATCAGCCCTATGTGAAATGTCAGAGCCCAAGAGGGGTGAGAGGTTGTGGGAATGGGGCAATGCAGGTGGTGGAGACAGGAAGTTGGTTATATATAGGTGGGAATGATGATGGGATCCAATGTTTTCACTGTCAAAGGAGATACATACCCACACACCCACACACACATGCACACACACACACAAGCTCAGATGCATATGCATATATACAAATTCAAATGTGCATTTCTAATTAAGCTTGACTTTTTAGGTTTACTTATTAATTTTTGTAGTACATTTAAGTTTCTTTGTTTCATAATATGCCAATAATAATTATAATAACATCTTAATTCAGATAAAAAGAGAATAAGTCTTATGGTCCCAGAGAATATAAAAATTAATTTCAATTTATATACATATTTTTATTGCAGAAAGATGTAAAATATTATCAATAAAAGACCTTCAAGCATAAAAATATATTATGTTAGGATAAAATTTTGTGGGAGAAATGGAATGGAAATATGAGTTCAAGGAGAAAATGGAACAATGTAAAATTTCTGGTTGTTAAAGAAGAGCTTATTCATGTATTTTAAAATTGATGATGGTGGGCATAAAGTTGCTATAGTATTTAGAATACATTGGAGAAATACATTGAAAATAATGATACTACAATTTTGTTATCAGATGTCAATAGTTAAAATATGCCAGATGTCACATCTTTTGAAACTTTTAATTTATGATGAAAAATTTCATTGTTGATTTAAAAATGGACAGGAGAACAGAGTTCCAAAAAGTATTAGAGGACATGCAAGCACCCTTTAAAGTATTTTAACCACCTTTACAATTAGAAAGATGGAAGTTCAAAAAATAATACTATAAAATCACATTCGTAAGTGTTGAAACTGGGAGGGTCTATTTGACTTTAAACTGTCGCTTCACCTCCCCAGTTTTCTCTGACTCCACTCCACTTCTTGTCCAGCTCATCTTCCCATCTGTTGGCCAGCTGACCCACAGCAGCCCTAAGACCAGCACCAGCTTCTTGGCTGCAGACTCAGAGTCATGGCTTCGCAGGCACTCTCCCCAGTCTTCTTCACTGTTCAGTTTGGCTTATTGGATGTGCTGGGTTTCATGAGCTCTCTGCAAACTCCAACATGTCCACCCACCATAATGCTTCAGGCAGTATGTTAATGTTCAAAATTAGTTAATGTTCAAAATTTTCCTTCTGCACTTTCACTTCCCCAACCCCTCCCACAATTGGTAAAGTCTAATTTGTACAATACAGCTCTTATTTTCATAATATGCATAATGGCTCTGCTTCCTGACTAGCACAATTGTTATTACCTAACATAATTCCAGAGTAACAAAATCTTAATATTAGGATTCTGGAATTGGTTCCTTGAACTGGCTACATTTAAAGACACTGATTACCTGGTTTCCAGTGGCAAATGGGGCCCTGTTAGTTCATGGCATGCAGCAGATAAACACTCTATAAATTACCCAGAACCACCTGATAAGACCTTGCATGCCTAAGTGGTTACTGCTAGAAATGAATAAAATTATTATGGATTAATTTAGTTATTTATAATTGAGCTGGATCAGCTAGAGGGAGAAAAAAGTAAGATCCTAAAGTCACGAGTGATTTTCATGAACAAGCAGCTTAGTCTCCCAAGGTTCATATCTGCCATATCACCTCCAATATCACCTCCTCTGTCTCAAGTCATTACTATTTACTCTGATCTGTTGCCTTAAAAAGAAAAAAAGAAACTCAGTTTGCTTTACAGAAAGTACTGAGTGGTACTTTGGCACCATCCAAAAATGGAGAGTTGTAGTACTATAACTCCATTCAAAGGTGACCCTGAAGAATAGTCGTGAAGTGTGATAGTCAATCTAGTTTGTCAACTTGACCTGATCATGACACACCCAAGATCATGTGACTTTGGGTGTGTAACAGCAGATTAAACAGAAAGCCTGCCCTGAATGTAGGCAGCAGGATTCTGATAGGTGCAGGACTTAGATAAAAGAGGGAGAAGCCGCGTATAGCAATTGTGCGACTCTTTCCAAAGAAAACGCATCTGCTCTCGCCTGATATCGTCGACCTCCGGCTCATAAACTGGAACTTCGCCGTTTCTCTGAAGAGCTTCTTGATCTTCTGCTCTCGTCTGAGATTGTCGGCCTCCAGCCCTTCGAACTGAAACTTCACCATCGTTTCTCCGAAGAGCTTCTTGATTTCACGTCTTGGACTGGGACTGAATTAGTGGTTGCTCCGATCCTAAGACTCCAGCTCTTAGACCGCTTAACCAGCTACTGGTTCCTCTGACTCTCCACGTGCAGTCAGAACTTGGGACTACATTGCTTCAAACTGTAAGCCCATCTGATAAATCCCTTTTTCAAATATACTCATTCTGTGAATTCTGTTGATCTAGTGAACCCTGTCCAATACATGAAGGGAAATCCTCCAAGTTGCAGAACTTTAGGCAATGTACTGCTTTGTTCTGCCTGGAAAGAAAGCTAGCCAGAGGTACATATCCACACTGATTCATGGGTCATGGCTAAGGGTTTAGTTATGTGGTCATGTATGTAAAAGAGAAATGATTGGACGATTGTTGACAAGGAGGACTAGAGGAAAGGTATCTAGCTAGATCTCTCTAAATGGGCATAAAACGTAGACATATTTTTGTTCCCTGTGAATGCTGCCCAAAGAGCAACCTCAGCAAAGGAAGATCTTAAAGAATAGTCTCCCTCCTCAGCTATTCCAGTCCTTAACCAATAGGTTCATGAACAAAATTCACATGGTTGCAGGGATGGAGATTATACAACTGCAAGTTATTCATCTTTCTGAGGTTTAAGTGAAAAAATGCATGAAAGGCCTTTGAACAGTAACTGCATGTGATAAGTGATTAATAAATACTAAATGGTTCACTTATTTGCCTACTTATTTTATTTAGGACTGATCGATTGGTCTATCTATACAAAGTACCAACTATGGTGAAGACCTTGTGGATACAGTAGCGAGAGTACAGCAGTGAACTACACAGGCAGAGCCTGTACCTAACAGAAGGTGGCCTTTTGGTGGAGAGAGACTCGATTCATTACAGCGAATCCTAATACCAAGCACAGTCAGACAGGCAAACAGGAAGACATGATACCTGCTGTTAGAAAGGCTAGATGGTACAGTGAAGGTAACGTGGAGCTTACTGGATTATTAAATGGTCAAATGAGATAATGTTTGAAAATGCTTTATCACCTCAGAAGAAGTGATTATTTATTTTCAGACTTTTAATTAAAAATTGTGTTCTTAAGGTTGGAGATATAGCTCAGTGGCAAAGTGATTTCCTAGCATGCACTGCCAACGAACAACAACAAAAACAAGACAAACAAACAAAAAACTCTGATTCCAACAAAAACAAAACCAAAAACAAGACAAACAAACAAAAAACTCTGATTCCAACAAAAACAAAACCAAAAACAAGACAAACAAACAAAAAAACTCTGATTCCTGATGTGGAGAAAAGTTTAGAGTAAAATTCTAATATACTCTTTAATATCTTAATGAGTAAAAGGTAAAATTCTTAATATCTTCTTTTATTTTTGAGGCACCGGGGATTGAACCCAGGGGCATTCTACCTCCGCGCTACACCCCCGGCCCTATTTTTTATACTTTATTTTGAAACCGGATCTCACGAAGTTGCGGAGGGCCTCACTAGGTAGAGAGAGAGACAGGTAGAGAGAGAGAGAGAGAGAGAGAGAGAGAGAGAGAGAGCTGAGGCTGGCCGCAAACCCAGATCCTCTGGTCTCCGCCTCCCAAAGTACTGGGATTACAAGGGTGCGCCACCATGCCCAGCAAATTCTTAATATCTTAATGAGTAAAGGGTAAAATGGGTTTAGGGTAAACTTCTAATATATACCTTAATATCTTAATGAGTGAGCTCCAGAAGTTTCCTTAAAGCATTATGTTTGATTTTGCATGCAGCGATTGGGTGTACAAGTGTTAGAGGGCTTGAGTTTGGCTGAATCTGGCAGTGAGAATCTAGCCAAGGAAGAGATTTCCAGATGGTTCAGAACTGATAAAGGAGCAGCAAAAACAAAGAGATACGGGAAGGGACAAAGGAATTTTGAGATCCTGGAACACCCAGAGACAGGAAGAGGAAATTTGGAAAAACCTGGCTTAGTTCTTTTGCCTTTCTAGATTGAGAAGCTAGCACAAAAGAGGGGACAGGCGAATGAAGCAAAGACAAAGCAGGCCAACAAATCAAACTCTACAAATGCAGAAGGGACTCGTGTTGACATATGTCTCTCCATATATGCTCTGATTGACTAGTTATTGTGATTAAAGCATCTTTAAGGATGGTTGGAAGAGTATTCCTTTCTCCCCTAAACTCCTTAACTTCTACTTACATTCTTGAAAAAAAAAAGGTTCATGTTGCTTTTAAAAATATTTTAAATTGTTGTTACTTTTTTTTTTTGCCGTACGGGGGATTGAACACAGGGGCGTTCTACCTCCGCGCTATGCCCCCGGCCCTATTTTTTATACTTTATTTTTGAAACCGGGTCTCACAAAGTTGTGGAGGGCCTCACTATGGAGAGAGAGAGAGAGAGAGAGAGAGAGAGAGAGAGAGAGAGAGAGACAGACAGAGAGACAGGGAGAGAGAGAGAGACAGGGAGAGAGAGCGCTGAGGCTGGCCACGAACCCGGATCCTCCGGTCTCCGCCTCCCAAAGTACTGGGATTACAAGCGTGTGCCACCACGCCCGGCTTAAATTGTTGTTACTTTTAATTATGATTGTTATATTGTGAAAATATTACATGCAAATTATTCTGAAGAAAATTTTGATAACTACTTGGGATGGGAGATTCCAGTGGCTTGCTCAAATAAAAGACATGAGTTGAATTGTCTTGCACCTCAAAGGCAGGAGATATTTGATGTTAAAACAGACAAATTCTGGAGGAAGAATAGAACCAGTGAAATTGAACTTTGCCAGGGGGAAGAGTAAGAAAATATCCTATTACCATGTGACCCAAGAGGACTGGAAAACATAAAATGTTGAAGATTCTTTGAGTGGTATCTGTAAAAGTTGTCAGTATTAAAATGGAGTCACTCTTTTTAAAGCCCAAACCAAAAACTAAATAAATAAGGCTGGGAAATATAAAGGAGGGGATCTCATGCATGATTGCCTGAGAACAGGAACTATTCACAAAAGACTGCCAGAACCACAACCCGACACAAAAACCACCATAATCCTACACAAAAACTACTTCTGCAAATATGTCACCCCAACAACTGTTTAACATTGTAACATTGGATGGACACCCTATTTATTGATTCCTCTGGGAATTCTCTGCTATTTCCAAATAAGTTTCTTAATCTTTAGAGAATCAGTCTCTGTATGTTGTTCAAGGATAACAATTTTCAGAGAAGCAGCCTGGTCCAATCCAAAAGAAAATGTTTTCGAGTCTATAAAATGTTCCTTTAGTGAGAACATTTCCTACACAGATGACTAGGGAATGGGGACGAAGGGAATGGTTCTCATTTAAAGAAAATCAGGGGCTAATCAGGAAATGAAATGCCAGGAAAGCCAGTGTGAGTAAGAGACAAAGAGAGTGAGTCTTAAAACTCGGCATGGAAAAATAGGTTCAAAGAGTGAGAATGAACTAAGGTTTAGCATGGGATCTTGAATGTATATACCAGAGTATTGAAAACTCAAGTGTGTATAAGCAATGCCAAACTGTTAAACAAGAAATGACAAAACTCTCCAATCTTTCCCTTCCTTTTGGAGATAATCAGAGCCATCTGTTCCACCATTTTTAAAGCTGCTTCAAAATAATTATATTCAGGTCTTACCTAAAAATATACTTTATATAAAAGAGACTGAAATGGAACAATACCTTCTACTGTTGGGTCACTTTGCTTATTCGACAGCATTTTATTGTCTGTATATGCCCTGCACTAGACCACGCTCTAGGTTAATACTATACACCAGCTTTATAGGGGAAAGAAAAACAAAGAGAAAATAGGTGCAATTGTTTAAATTGTACAGAATGACAGAGTAAGGGGGAAGCCCTGTGATTTGAAATATTTTTAGTCAGGTTTGGTTCCTGCATCTACAATGCCTCACTGTTTACTATGTGCTAAATTAAACAATAACTTTCAGGCTTAGAGCAGTCTCTGTATATGTGATTATTGCTATCTTAGCTGCAATCAGAGGCTGAATGGCAGTCTTCAGGAAAGAAGAAAAATGACACATTTTACATTTTAATTGGGCAGAAATAATATATCAATAAGCTAAAACCTCAGCCCGGTTGAACTTTTTTTTGTGTGTGTGTGATACTGGAAGTTGAACCCAAGATTGATCTATCTCTGAGCTACACCCCGAGCCCTTTTTATTTTAAAACAGGGTCTCGCTAAGTTACCACAGGCTGGCCTAGAACCTGCGATTCTTCTGACTCAGCCTCCCAAGTATTGGGATTAGAGTCATGCACTACTGCACCCAGCTGAATTTGTCTTTTGAACTTATTTCTACTTATACCTCATATACGTGGAGAAGAAGTTGCTCAATCGTGGAAAATAGAGACACTCTAGGTATTTCCCTTATTAAATATTCACTCTTCACAACGTAACTTTCATGAACTTATAAGGAAGGCAGTTTCAGATCATTTGCTTTTCAGATGGAAAACCTCAGACTAGCCTCAGAGCTATTGGAGAGCCAGGAAAGTCAACCTGCAGCCTGTAGAAACTCAATTGTCCCCATGGGGGTACATCAGATTAGGACAACTCAAGGTAAAAACTGGATCTATAACAATGCAGACAAGAATGATTGACAGGTACCCTAAAGTGTCAGTGAAAGAAAGCTCTGATGAGGGCAAGATGGGGTAATGAAAGAGGGGTAACATCACAGCCAGAAATAGAATAGAAGCTGAATAACCACGGGTGTCTTACAATTCTTTGAGTCTTGGTTCATTCTCTTTCTCTCTCTCTCTCTCTCTCTCTCTCTCTCTCACGGGTGTCCTAAAATTCTTTGAGTCTTGGTTCTCTCTGTCTCTGTCTCTCTCTCTTTCTCTCTCTCTCACTCAGGGGCATTCTACCTCTGAGCTACACCCCCAGCCATTTTTTATATTATTTTATGTTTTATTTTGAAACAGGGTCTCACCAAGTTGCTGAGGATCTAGCTAAGTTGCTGAGGCTGGCCTCGAACTTGCGATCCTCTTGACTCAGCTTAGTTTTCTCTTATGTAAAAGGGAATACAGAGCCGGGAGTGGTGGCGCACGCTTGTAATCCCAGTACTTTGGGAGGCAGAGACCGGAGGATCCGGGTTCGCGGCCAGCCTCAGCTCTCTCGCTCTCTCTCTCCCTGTCTCTCCTCTCTCTCTCTCTCTCTCTCTCTCTCTCTCTCTCTCTCCTTAGTGAGGCCCTCTGCAACTTCGTGAGACCCGGTTTCAAAATAAAGTATAAAAAATAGGACCGGGGGCGTAGCACGGAGGTAGAACGCCCCTGCGTTCAATCCCCGGTACCGCAAAAAAATAAATAAATAAATAAAAGTAAAAGGGAATACAGGTTGAGTATCCCTAATATGAAAATTGGAAACTTCTCGTGATCCCACAAGTGGAAAATGATGTCCATACCTGGCCTCATGTGACAAGGCACAATTAAAATACAGATGCACTTAAAATATTATATAATGCTATCTTTACGCTACGTGTATAAGATATATCTGAAACTAAATGGATTTGGTGTTTAGTCTTGGGTCCTACCCCCAAGAATTCTTATTATGTATCTGCAAATATTACAAAATCTGAAAAATCTAAAATCCAAAACATGTCTGGTCCTAAGTGTTTTAGATAAGGGATAATCAGCCTGTAATAACAATATCTACACCAGAGATTTGTTTTGAGGATTAGATGAAACAATGCATGTAAAACACGAGGCCCATCTTTTTCTCCTCTCCCATCTCTTTTTTCCTTTCTCTTCTTCACACTTTGCCTAGTGGTATTCTTAATTCTAACAGAAGGAGAGAGGAAATCAGAGTCATTTATGACAGAACTGACTGTAAGGAGAGAAAGATAACAGTGGGCATTGTTTTGAGTTATAGAGGGTTATGCTTTGATATGAATCAAAACTCAGTCTATATTGAATAAGGTGATAGGTCCTTTCAGGCTGGAGAACTCAACCCTGATTTTAGGGACTTCCTAATATTGGGAAAATAATGTTTGGAATTCCACTTTGGCATTCCCCACAGTAGTACTTTCAAATGTTTCCCAACAACTGAAGCCTTTCATCCACCCTTCCCCTAGCACATCATTTGCTTCACAGGGACTCACAAGACTGAAGCCATATGGGTGTGTGTTCTTCAATTCCCCATTGTCTCTTCACCACCCCATGCGGACTGTTTTCTTTTCTTACTTTTCTCCAAATTAATCCCTTGAGTCCTTGTGCATCTTAGGTTTTAGAAGGACATGTTATTACATTCATTTACAAAGGTCCAACAGACTGAGTATAGTGCCATAGACATAGTTTGAAATTATGTAGTTGAAATTTCAATGTCTCCTGAGAATCAAAAGAGAAGGCCTGGAGGGAAGTAGGGCCAGAGTCCAAGGCCCAATACTACATTAGAAAGAGAATAGAGAGGGTCCAGAAGTGTGGCTCAGTGCCTACTGTAAGGCCCAGGGTTCAATCTCCAGCACTGGTGGAAAAAACAAAACAAAACAAAACAAAAGACAAGGAAGAGAGAGAGAGAAAAAACAAAGAAAGAAGCTGACCATTTGTATTAGTCCATTATTTATTGCTATAACAAAATACCTGACTTAGATACTTTATAAAGAAAACAGGTTTGTATAGATCATAGTTTCAGAGAGTGGAAGTCCAACATGAGCCCCATTGGTTCAGCTTCTAGTGAGAGCCCCTTTGGCTACCTCACATCATTGTAGATGGCATCTTACTAGGAACATATGAGAGAGACAGAAATCACAGGCCAAGGTAGGAAGCCAGAGAGGGATTCAGGGGTCAGGCGGGCTTGCTTATTTGTTTGTTTATTAATTAATTAATTAATTAATTAATTTATGGTACTGGGAATTGAAACTGGGGGCATTCTACCTCCTAGCTACACCCCCAGTCCTTATAACTTTTTATTTTGAAGTGGAATCTTACTAAGTTGCTGAAGAGCTCTCTAACTTGCTGAAAATGGTCTTGAATCTGTGATCCTCCTATCTCAGACCCCAAGTACTGGAATTATAGGAGCATGCCACTGCACCCAACAGGCTTGCTCTTTTATAACCAAGTCACTTTTAAAAGAACTAACTGGAGTCTCATGATAACTAAGGGCAGTTCTCCCAAAGACCTAACCAACATCATCCCATTAAGGCCCCACCTCTCAAAGGTTTCAAATCTCCCACACAGGAACCGTTGAGGACAAACCACATCCAAACAGCAGCACCATTCCAACCACCTGGTGAACAAGGGCCACCCGGCCTGTGGAGGGAGGCTCTGGAGTATGACCCGTCACCCTGACATTGATGGCCCTCACTTTAGGGACTTCAATGTAATCACTCTCTGCCTTTACTCTTTCTGCTTTTGTTTCTGTTTCTTTCTCAGTGTGTTTCACAATCAATGTTTTCTGAAGAGAAATAATGTGATTAAGCTAATTATCCTCTGATACCAAATACGCTTCTGTATCTGGAAACCTCAAAGTCTTAAGGGCCAGCCCATGATAACTCCTTTCGGTTTGACTTTTGACTGGGGTCTAATTGGCAAGTTGAAGGCATATAAAACACTCCAACCAATGTTGGAAGAACTATGGCTGATTTCTGAAGGGAGCCGGCAGGCAGCTAGAATTTTACAGTTGCCATACCTTGTTTGCCTTTGCCAGACTTAGGTTTAGTAAATATAGGACCCTCAATTACATTCAAACTTCAAATATACAACACATAGTATTGGGTGTGGTATTTGGGACATACTTATATGTTCTAAGATGGTTCTTGAACTCCAGGTAGAGTACCCACTTTTTATAGCAGGAAAAACAAACTTAGAAATAACTTTAAATGAAGAGGATAAATGTGATGGGGAGAAAGGCAACCACAAACCACAACTCCTACTTCCAGGAGTAGGGAAGATTGATCACAAAAGGAGAGTTTAGGGCAATTTTTAGAAGAATGTGGGATTTAAACTGGGTCTTGAGGGAGTAAGTAGAAGGGAAAGAGGACAATTTTTCAGGCACAGGGAGCATCCTAAACAAAGGTGTAATGGCTCAAGCATTAGTTCGCATGGAAGCTGGGGTAGTCGTCCCACGGAGACATAGTGTGGCCAACTTCTCAGCAGTGGTGGAAGATTTATGACTTTATCACAAAGAGTTTTGGATGGGGGTAAAATCAGGTCTATGTTTTAGGGGATGAAGATCAGAAAGGTCAAAGATTAGAGGCATGGGGACCAGATCTGAAACGGTTGTAAAGTCCAGAGGAGTGTGAAGTCTTGCACGATGGAACGAGGTCTCCAAATGGACCTAGGTTAGAATGGTATTCATCAAGTGCAGATCAGCATAAGTTACATAAACTTTGTATATTTTTTTATGAAATACTGCTAAAACTTTTACCACACGTTCGCAGAGGAAAGTAAACGTGTAAAATACCTGGTCCCAAGGAAATATATTTCTCAAGTTTCCTCCTTATTCTTTTCTTAATACAACCTGTGGGACTTGTAGCCCTTGGGCCCTCTAACAGTGGTTCTGCCCTGGCTCCTTTTACCTGGGGGTTCTTTCTGGCCCGTGTGCCTCACTATGACTCCTGGAAGAGCACAGCGCTGGCGTTCCTCTGCCTCTGGACCCCGCGGGCCCTCCACAAAACCGGGTGAGCAGAGGGGGTGCTGGGGACGGGGGCGCCCGCGGAGCTGGCGGGCTGCGGAGCGCACTTCCCGGAGAGCCCCTCCTCCCTCGGGCGCGGGGCCGGGATGAGTAACCGGGGGGCTGGCTTCCAACCCGGAGCGCACCCCCGTCCTCCAGGCCCGCTTCTCGGAAACCCCAGCCCCGGCCCCGGCCCCGGAGGAGCTGGGCTGGTGTTCCAGGAGAGGCCGGGCGGCGGAGGCGGCGGCGCGGGCGAGGAGGCGGGGCGCGACTGCACTAAGTTTGCAGCGGCGCCGGGCACCCGCGGCGGGCCGGCTTCTCCCTGCGCCCCTCTGCTCTCCTCTCCGCTCTGCTCCGCTGCGCTGCGCACCCGCCTCGCGGCCCGCCATGGACCTGTTCCCGGGGCTGGCCCTGGCCGCGGCCCTGCTGCTCCTCGCCCTGTGGCTGCGCGCGGGGCGCACCAGGTAAGCGCCCCGAGGCCGGTCCCGCAGCGCGGGCTCACAAAGGCGTCGTGTCCCGGCCCCGCGGCCCGCACGTGGGGGCGCCCTGGCCGTGCCCGTGCGCCCCAGCCTGGCCCTCATCCTCCAGGCCCCGCGGTTGCGCCCCGCCGGGGCCTCGTCCTCCCGGCTCCGCGGTCGCCTTCAGCATCGCGCCGGCTCTCCCATGGCACACTCTCTGCGAGAGTGTGAGCTGATGCTGTACGGCCTGGGAGTCAGACAGCGTTTCCGGAGGGATTCTTTTTTCTTTACATCTTATTTAGTTTTTAAACACGTTTCAAGAAAATGTCAGGGCCTGGTAGGAACTGCAATTCTGGGTGCCACTCTGTGCCTCGGTTTCCCTGACTGTGGCCTATCTGGAAAAATGAACAGTACTTACTAATCTTTTTAGTAGTACATGAATTAATGGTGTGTATTTTATACCTTTGCTCAATTATTTTTTATCTGGACAAAAATAGTAAATGAGTTTTTGGTGAATAGCCTTTAAAGAGTAGTAAATGAGTTTTTGAGTAGTAAACGAGTAAATGATTGTTTTAGTAGTAAGTGGTGTGTATTTGTTCATTTGCTCCATTATTTTTATCAGGACAAAAAACCGACAACAACACAACCCAGAAGTGTCTCACTTCTTTATCTGACTTGAAAAGTACAAGTAGAAAAATCATTCTCTTTGAATTTAGTCTATTTTGTCTTTCTTTCTGTCTTTTTTTTTTTAAACACTAGTACAGTTTTTGTGGCTTTCGAAAACCAAGCAAAATCTGGGGATGGTGGCATGGTGGTGCATGCCTGTAATCCCAGTACTTGGGAGGCTGAGACAGAAGGATCGCAGGTTCAAAGCCAGCCTCAGGAGCTTAGCGAAGCTCTCAGCAACTTAGTGAGACCCCGTTTCCAAAGAAAAAATAAAATAGTGCTGAGGGTGCAGCTCAGAGTAGAATGTCCTTGGGTTCACTACCTAGCATCAAAAACAAAACAAAACAAACAAACAAACAAACAAACAAAAACTGAAGCAAATAAATTGGGGGGTGTTGGTAATTGCTATTTTAATATATGTATTTGTATATATATGTATCAATATATACATGTATATGTATGATTATAGATTGTTTCTCAGTGGTTGGGGGGGAATGGCACCATTTTAGTGCATATAATCACCTGTGGACATTTCTAGAATGCCCACAGATGAATAATCTAGATAAGAGTATTTGCTTTTCTTCCCATGTGAGTTTTCAGAGATTTCTGGAATGTGTAGCACCTTCTCCCAGATTATCTTCTCCAGTGACTGCCCTTTTTGCTTTAGGGCCCAAGTTGATTAGGACAGCTAACCATCAGAACGTTATTGGCCTGGGGGAATCCTATGCAGGTTCCACCTTTTCTATTTGCAGTATCAGAGCCTGTGAAGATACAATTCTAGGTGTGTCTTTAAGGAGGGCTGGTAGACAAGAAGGCTGTTTGTCCTGTTCCCACTTTACATGCAGGGCAGGAACAGACAAGCTGACTAGGGCATTCAGGATGGTTGAAGGCAATTGGGGTAAGAATGTGGAACTTGGGGAGGTAGTCAGGAAGGCAAAGGAGCCTAGTGGGCCTTCTCTCCCAGCACTCTCAGAACAGGCCCACCTTTCTCTGTATCAGTAAAAATTATTTTGCTGAGGTATTCATGCCATCAACTGCCAATTCATCTTCAGATCAGGGAAGATGGTAATGCAAATCTACAGGGCACTGCATTCCAGAGAAGTGTAATATCTCCATTTGTCCCAGTACCCAGAGAGTCATGTTCTTTATTGCTACTATTTCTGGCTTGGACAATTTAATGCTCTAGGAAAATGTTCTGTGTGATGTCACCTCTAAGAGGGGAGATAATGGTTAGGAATCCCTTATGTATTCTTATAGATAGGCTTATACTAATATGTCTGAATATATGTTAGTAAAAAAGAG
>PVJS01000116.1:57500-117500 GCA_004027185.1 Glis glis | reverse complement strand
ACCTATGAACTAGGAAGCGGCCCTCAGTAGACACTAAATCTGCTGGTGCCTTCATCTCGAGCTTCTCAGCCTCCAGAACTGTGACATAAGGGCCTCTTGTTTATGAGCCACCCAGTTTGTGATATTTTGTTATAGTAGCTCAAACACAGTCAAATGAAATTCAAACTGTTCTGAACTCTGCCTCTCTGGGTACAACAGCTGAAGTCAGCTCAGCCTTGCAGCAGGTCCCTTCCACTGGGCTCTTTGGTGTCTTCCCTGCAGCTGTACTTTTCCAGGGTTGGCCAAGAATTTAAGGGGTGTTTATATGCAGATTTTTTTTGTGTGGTACTGGGGATTGTACCCAGAGGCATTCTACCTCCAAGCTATACCCCAGCCCTGTTTTATTTTTTGTTTTGAAACAGGGTCTTGCTAGGTTGCTGAGAGTCTTGCTACATTGCTGAGGCAGTCCTCCAACCTGTGATCCTCCCGCCTCAGCCTCCCAATTACTGAGATTATAGGTGTGCCACTTCAGTAGCCCCAAATTCTGACACTTCAAGTAATATTATAGCTTTTTGCTTGGGAAAAAGCTGTCTACCACGGACCTCATTCAACATAAGCCTGCTCTTTAGGGGTTTTCAACCTTCCACTCTCTGTCATCTGTTAGATTAATCCAAGCTTCACCATTTCCGGAATGTATATTCCAACAGTGGTTATATCTAAGTGATGTGTGTTTGTAAGTGAATTTTCTTCTTTATGCTTATAGGTATTTTAAATTGTCTTTAATAAGCATGTATTTCTTTTATAAAACAAGATCACATACTTAAAATAAAGCTTTGAGAAATTCTCCTTCAGTGTTTCAAGATGGTAGCAGTTGATTTTTGACGTAGATTTAAGTGGTGGTGCTAGAAAACCCAGTCAATTTCCAGCAACTCATTAATGTATGTTTATCCAATGATTAGATGTATACATTTTAATAATCTGTTTACTAAAAATAGATTTCAACTTATAGATACCTATTTTCCAAATTATTGTCATAGATAACATATATAAATAGTCTGTATAGCGAAAAACAGACATGAAAACAAATATGCCTGTTGTTCTTTTTTGACTTCTTTATTCCCTACAAAATGACAAAAATAGTCCTTTATAGAATAATTAAAATAAACATAAGATGGTTAAATCATTCTAAATAGATTAAATAGAAAGTGATACTAAATCATGTTTTTTTTAAATGGGACACAAAACAGAATTCAAAAATTTCTAATAAATAGGGGAAAGTAGTTATAGAAAATATGAAAGGGAGGTTGATAGCACAGATTCATTATTATTATTCTTTTTTTAATCTTAAAAGTCTGGATGTCAGACTCTAAATAGGCCTTCCAGGTCTAAATCAGAAGCACTGGCAGGCCTGCATTCTTTCAGGAGGATCTAGGGAAGAACCCATTTCCTTTCTCTTCCAGCTTTTAGGGTCTACCAGAATCCAAATCTTTCTTTCCTACTCTGACACTCCAACCTCTCTTTTATAAGGACCCTTTCTTTTACATTTGGTCCACCCAGATTATTCAGGGTAATCTCCTCAAAACAAGATCGTTAATTTAATCACATGTTCTGCCCAACATAATCTTTGCTCCAAGCCCCAAAGATGTGCATTCTACATGCCAAAAAAACAAAAAACAAAAAACAAAAAACATCATCTCATCCTAGTATCCACCAAAGTCTCAACCTACCCAAAGTCAAAACTCTGGTCTAAATCTCATCAGCTCAAAAGTTCCGGCTGTCATCATTTAAGTCATCAAAATCACAAGGGTGAGAATCTGAGGATGATCCATCCTGGGACAAAAAGACTCATGTCAAAAGCATCTCTGTTCAAGGGCTGGGGACGTGGCGCCGTGGTAGAGCACTTCTCTAGCATATGTAAGGCACTGGGCTCAGTTCCCCAGGACTAGAAAAAAATGTATTCTTCTTAAAAATAATTTTTTAGCTGGGTATGGTGGCACACGTTTGTAATCCTAGTACTTAGGAGGCTGAGACAGGAGGATCACAGGTTCAAGACCAGCTTCAGCAAGTAAGCAGGAACCCCAGCAACTTAGCAAGACCCCATTTCAAAAGAAAAAATTAAAAGGACTGGGAGTGTAGCTAGGAGGTAGAATAATTCCCCTGGGAATTAAAAAAAATCAGTTTTTAAAAACCATACTATTATGGGTTGAATTATGACCCCCCCATTGATCTTTTGATAGCAGTTTTTTTTAAATGGAAGTTATATACAAAATTACTTTATTCCTGCATCTTCTCAATTGTTTCTTTCTTGTATTTCCCCTTTTCCTTTCCTACTTGGCAAGATTTGGCTTACTATTTCAGGATTTTCTTGTGTTCTTTGTCCAGTTTTAGCCTACTGATAACCACCTTACTGATCAACACTCTAATTCTGTCTCAGCTCTCTGGAAAGAGGGGAGGACGTAACCTTCCAGGGAATGTGGGAAAATGCATTGAAATACCTTTTATGGTTCTTGCTTGGGGTCAGAAGTCACAAATGGATTGAGCTTCACTATGGCTGTTGCTGCTGTAGCCATGACTGCCAAAGGGAAGAGAATCCTTGATCTTTTCACTGTCTCCCTAATTCCGCCTTTTCCAGCATGTCATCCACTTGGAATCATATTGTATGTAACTTTATCGGGTTGGCTTCTTTTACTTAGTAATATACACTTAAGGTTCTTCCATGTCTTTTCATAGCTTGATAGTTTGTTTCTTTTTTTGTGTGTGGTACTGGGGATTGAACTCAGAGGCATTTTACCTCCCAGCTACACCCCCAGCCCTATTTTATTCTTTATTTTGAAACAGGGTCTCACCAAGTTGCAGAGGGCCTCACTAAGTAGCTGAGGCTGGCCACGAACCTGCGATCCTCCTGTCTCAGCCTCCTAGGTACTGGGATTACAAGTGTGCGCCACCATGCCTGGAAACAACGTCTTTTTATAGGACAGAAATTTTTCCTTTTAGTGAAGTCTGACATCAGTTTCTTCTTTCATGCATCATACTTTTGGTGTTGTATCTAAGAAGTCACCACCATATGTTTTTCACCTTTTTCCAAGTGTTTTATTGAATTCTGTTGACCACCTTTGCAACTGAAGGTTTATATTATCTGAAAGGACTGTGATTCAGTTGGGAGTTATTTGCGTATTATTCTTATGAAAGTCAGCTTCATATGATATCAGGCATTCCTGGGTTGAATCCAGGCTTCACCTCTTACTCATTTTGAGATTCTGAACAACTTATTTCATTTCTTTGAAACAATATATCAAATACCTACCATTGTACTATGCATACTGGGCACTTAATAAATGGGAGCTGTTATACTGATACTCTTGAGGAACCAAGGCAATCCAAAGAATTTCACTTCTAATAGTTATACCACAGCCATTGAGGCTCTAGTCAACAGTTTACTATAGAGTCCTAATGGCTAAATAGTAAACCAAAAATATTTTCTATTAGTGGTTTTAAACTATTGGAAGTGTTGTCATCGTGGGGTATAATAGTAGACTGTATATGTTTCGGAATTTCAATTGCTTGGTTTTCTTCTGAGTCCTGCTGTCTCTGCTTGTCTGCATTGTCATTTTCCAGCTAACATGATAACAGCAAATGTCTCTGAGGCTCTACTGTGTGCCTGTTCTATTTGCAAGAGATTTTCTAGTGCGGTGCTCCTCAAGCTAGCTGTTATGAAGCTGTGTTTTTCATTTCTTTTTAAAATTTCTATCTATCAAGAACTGATTGTTTGGTAAACCAATTAAAAAGAATTCACAAAGTAATATTTAAAAGGTGATACAAACCAAGGGTCATTTTTCTTTATTATTAAATTTAGCAGACATAAAATTGTCCTGTCAAACTGATCTAAAAGTTTCTAGATATTTACTTACAGGTTCCATATTTATCTTTTTGCAGATAGGTGATAAGAAGAGTTTGCAACTCTGACCTGTCAGGAATGTGCTTTGAATAACATTGATCTTTTGAACCCCAGTTCTTTGAACCTTGTTGGATTTGAAAGCTCGGAACACAGTTGGATTGTGCATTAGATTTCATTGGCACTAACCGAACTCTTTCTCGTAGTTATTATTTGGGGAAAAAAAGTTGTATGGATTTCCTTCCCCCTTTATCCCTCTCTCCCAGCACACACATCCTCATACCTCTAAACTGCTGTCATTGGTAAGAAATAAGATTAAAATATTGTTAAGATAAATTTTAGCCAAAGTAAGAACTCAGTTGACTTTATTGAGTTGTAAGACATTAAGGTTATATAGATAATGAGTTCTTTTGAAATGTTGATTTGTTGATACCACTGTTTCACACAAGCCAATTATTTCTCTTCCTAATTACAGTTGTCCTTCAGTATCTATGCAGAATTCGTTCCAGAACCCCCTTGGATACGAAAAGCCAGTATCTCAAGACCCTTATACAAAACGATGTCATTCCTGTATACTTTAAATCATCTTTAGACTACTCATAATACTTAACACAGCGTAAATAGTTGTTATACTATATTGCTTAGGGAATAATGACAAGGAAAAAATATGTACATGTTCAGTACAGGTGCAATTTTTTCTAAATATTTTCAGTTTGTGGTTGGTTGAATTCATGGATATGGGACCCGTGTATTTTGAGGGCCGACTGTGCTGATTTTCCCCCAAAACAAGATCCATGGTACTTTAAACCCATCACAGTGTTTCCGTTGCCTAGAGAATGAGAAGTAAGTTACCTTCATTAGTGGATGCACTTCTTGTTTCTTTTCCTTTTTTCATAGGAAAAGGATATAGGCAGCTGAGAGCACAACCATTTTCTACTTAGGAGTATGCTGAAGTAACAGAGAGATTTATGTGTTTTTACAGAGAAGGCATCAGTGCAGTCTCCGGGCATGTGTGGCTCTTCATTAAATGGCTAAGCAGTCAGTGCCCTGCGTCATACTTTCCCTTATTGAGCCCAGAATTTGGGTTAGTCTTGTTATCATTTGACGGATTTCTGGCTTGCTTCACTGTTTTGTTGTGTAACTTAAAAAAAAAAAGTTCCTAAGAAAGTACTCCTATTGTGTAATAGAGGAAGGTGAATGCTATGAAAACAAACATTTTGTGGTCAACTTTGTTTTGTCATTGACAGTAACCGCTTAATGAGTTATAAGATGTTCAGTAGTGCCACTTGGGTCAACAGACCTCAATGTTGCTCTACTCTGTAGCCATAATTCTCCTGAAAAATCCTGTCAACCATTTAAATATACTATCTCTTTGTTTTAGCAGAAAATCAATTCAGAAGTTTGGTTGGATTATCATAAATCTTTTCTCTTTTTCAGAATAAAATCTTAAAGTGCTTGCCTGGTCATGTGGGGCAGTGTCTTAGTCCATTTGGGTTGCTATAACAAAATGCCACAGACTGGGTATCTTTTAAACAACAGAAATTTATTTCTCACAGTTCTGGAGACTGGAAAGTTCAAGACCCAGATTCCAGAAAAATTGTGTCTGGCAAGGGCCCATTCATTAGAGATGATTTTCTTTTCACTGTGCCCTTACCAGGTAGAAGGAACAAAGTAGCTCTCTTGGGCCTCTTTATTAATATACTTTTATTGGTGGGTTGTAATTATACATCATAGTGAGGTTTAAAGTGACACATAAATACATGCACACATTGCTAGGTATATTTCCTTACATACCCCACCCTGTTCCCCTTTCCTCCCTCCCCATACATGTTAGAGAGATTTGTAATGATGCCTGCGTGTATGGATATAACTTTACTTGAACTGTTGCCTTTCTCAAGCCTCCTTTTTCCCATCCCTATGTCCTTCTCCCAATCCCCTTCCACTGTTCTACTGGTCTCACTCCTCATTTATCTGAAGTCCTTTTTGTTTCCTTTTTTCATTGTAGTTTCTACATATGAGAAAAAATGCACAACCGTTGGCTTTCTGAGACTGGCTGATGTAATACTCTCTAG
This sequence comes from Glis glis, assembly GCA_004027185.1. Classification (NCBI taxonomy): domain Eukaryota; kingdom Metazoa; phylum Chordata; class Mammalia; order Rodentia; family Gliridae; genus Glis; species Glis glis. The sequence continues at coordinate 111,557 of PVJS01000116.1, read as the reverse complement.
TTCCATTCATTTTCCTGCAAATGACATAATTTTGTTCTTCTTTGTGGCTGAGTAAAATTCCATTGTATGTATATACCACATTTTCTTTATCCATTCATCTGTTGACAGATACCTAGCTTGGTTCTATAATGTGGCTATTGTGAACTGTGCTGCTATAAACATGTGTATGCACGTGTCACTATAGTATTCTGACTTTAGTTCTTTTGGAAAGATTCCTAGGAGTGGTATAGGTGGGTCATATGGTGTTTCCATTCCTCGTCTTTTGAGGAACCTCCATACTCATCTCCACAGTGGTTGTACTCATTTGCAATCCCACCAGTAGTATATGAGAGTTCCTATTTTTCCACATCGTGGCCAGCATTTATAATGGTTTGTATTCTTGATGACTGTTGGGCCTCTTTTATCAGGGAACTAACCCCATTTATATGGACTCTGCCCTCGTAACCTGGTCACTTCCCAAAAGTCTTACCTCCTAATGCCATCACCTCAGAAGACAGGATTTCAACATAGGAATTTTGAGGGGACACAGACATGCAGACCACAGCCAGCAGTTTGTGAATCGTGGCTCAGTCAATCGTGGCTCAGTCTTTCTCAGCATTGAGTCCTTCTTGCAAAAAATAGTAATGGAATGTAATGTCATGTAGAGCAAAGTGCGTGGTCATGAAATGGAAATGAACCTGGATCCACAACTCAGCACCCCATACAGTGATGACTTTTGAGCGGATGGCAACAGGGAGTGGACGGGAACAATACTGAGGCACTACTGTGCTCTGGACTCTAGACCTAGAAATTTTCATACATCGTCTCATGGAATCTTCTCTCCCATTCAAGCGATAACTATTACTAAGCTATTTTCAAAAGAAGAGACTAAAATCGTAAGAAACCAATTAATTTGCCCAAAGTGCAGTGATACTCAGCAATATTATTTATTTATTTATTTATTTATTATTTATTGTGGTACTGGGGGTTGAACCCAGGGGCTTTCTACCAGTCTTTTATTTTATTTTATTTTGAGACAGGGTCATGTTAAGTTGCTGAGCATCTCACTAAATTGCTGAGGCTAGCCTCAAACCTGCAATCCTCCTGTCTCAGCCTCCCAAGTACTGGGGTTACGCGAATGGGGTTTTGGGTCCTAGTCCATTAGAGCTGTGGTAAACAGAATAAAGTCCTCTCAACCCCAGAGATATCCACACCTTCCTCCTCACAACCTATCAATAGGTTAGGTTATTTGGTGAAGGGGAATTAGTGTTGCAGGAGGAATGAAAGTTGATAATCAGCTAACCCCCACTTGGGGATTATCTTCAATTATTTGGGTAGACCCAGTGGAATCACAAGGTTCATTAAAACTGAAAGAGGAAGGCAGAAAAGGAGGTCAGGGTGAGGTGACTTGAGAAAGACTCGACTTTGCTAGCATTTACTTAGTTATGGTGGGTGCTGGGGATGGAATTCAGGGCTTCACATATGTTGCTGGCTTTAAAGATGGATAAAGGATAAAGAAGTCCATGAGCAAAAAAAAAAAAAAAAAATACAGGCAGCCTCTCCTCTAGAAATTTCATAAAGTAACATAGGCACACCCTCCCTGCCGATACCATGCTTTTAACTCAGAATGTCCTTGTTGGTCTTCTGGCCTATAGAATTGTTTGATGATAAATTTGTATTAAGCCACTAAATTTGTAGTAGTTTTCTACAGCATTTATGGAAAGCCAACAATATAGCCATATCCCCCATGCTCTTTACATTAAACTTCATTGCCTTCTGCAAGAAGATTGGCTTTGGCTGACTCTGTGGGTTGCCTGGGAAAAGCAGGATAGAAAGTGAATGTTTACAGACCTTAGCACCTTCATTACCATGCTAACACACAATCTCTTGAGAATTTTTGGTCTCTGACTTCACAGGATATCATGTACCATTCATCTGTGTCTCTCCTCCTTATCCATCAATTCACAATTATATATATATATATATATATATTTTTTTTTTTTTTTTTTTTTTTTTTGCGGTACTGGGGATTAAACCCACGGACATTCTACCTCTGAGCTACACCCCCAGCCCTATTTTTTATTCTTTATTTTGAAACAGGGTCTCTCTAAGTTGCGGAGGGCCTCACTAAGTAGCTGGGGCTGCCTGCGAACCCAGATCCTCTGGTCTCAGCCTCCTAAGTACTGGGATTACAAGCATGTGCCCCCATGCCTGGCCACAATTATATTTTGAATGTTATGTATCTAGCAACTCTGTACATCTTCAAAATGTTTTTGGAAACAGGACATAGGCTGTAGGCGCTGTGACCCAGACACGGGTTTGTCAGTAGGTATCTTTCTAGCATAGACTTGGTGCATGCCTGCTCACAGCTGCCTGCAGGCTGGAGGAGAAGGCGGAGATGAAGTTGAGGATGTGAGGCAACTAAGGGAAGGGCAGCTGTACTTCACTGGTTTCCCAAAAGTAATAGAGCAGAGAGAGCCATAGACTGTAGAGGAAAGATTAACAGCTTCTTTAGGAAAATGGTTTTGTGTTTTATCCAAAGCACAGTCACACTGAAAGTACTCCAGGTTACTGTTCTGTGAAAGGCAAAGGACAAAATTATAGAAAGCTACTCTGCTGAATAAGAGAAGGTACCATCAATTATGTCATGCATCTTTATAGCTAAAGTACTCATTATTATGGCTTTGGCTTTTTTTTTTTAAACACAGAAGTATTTGGGATGGGATATTTTTGTCTATGGAAAAGCAGAAAGGATTAATTAATTCTATAATTGCCTAATATAAAAACTAATAGAATTTTTAACAAAAAAGTGTAATTGTAATATGATTTAAATTCATTGTCACTTCTCCTTATAACTTCATCCTAATATTCATAAAGAAAAAACTTTAGAATCTTTATTTGACTTGGCACCGAGCACCATATCCAGCATCGAGAAGGCTCCCAGAGAATATTTTAAGAAGAATGAATGAAGGATGAATGAATGAACAGTTTGGTGCAATAATTGCTACCCTTTTCTAGTGTGAATATGTTAGGGTTTTAGATATTAATATGAAAATACACAAACTGCATACAAAATGATACCTCATATCATACATACCTGATATCATGTGATTTTCTGCTACTTCAGTTAAAAAGTGAAGATTTCTTAACCCAATGCTTACTTATTCTGAATATTTGTAAATGGGGAACATAATGGTGCGATGATTATTCTTTAGTATAAACCTAATTGAAAACACAGTAACTGGAATGCATTCAACCCTTCCTTCTTCTGAAAATTCAGTTAAAAAATATGCATTGTTATCTTTCAATATACCTCATTTGTAGAGGTATATTTTAGGTAGTGGATTTGTATACCTGTGTTAAGATTCATTCCCTCTTGTAGATGGACAGTGGGCTTTATTTAACAAAACAACATTACTATGAAAGGGTTGAGCCTGAGTTTTTTTGGCAATCACATAGAATCATATATATGTGTGTTCCTTAGTACACTTAAATAAGGGTAGGAGAAGTGCTCATAAACTATTAAAAAGACCTGTTTTCTGTTTGAAAAATCAAAATTGGCCTGGTTAAAGTGATTTTTTATTAACTACACCTTAGAATGAACACACAAGCTGTTTCACCCTAGGAGATAGTGGCTTATTGTTGGATCATGTCCAGCAAGGACTCAGTGTGGTGGTACTGTACTTTGGTACTGCAGTTCTTTTGGATGACTGATATCACCATTGGGTCAGCTCTGCCAGTACTGTTGACTCCTTTCTCAATATTTTGTGTATTGACTATATGGTACTATAGAACTGTTTCTGGCTTGTAATAATGTCTGCCAACACATTCGAGCATTTCTTATATTCCTACCAGAAGTGAGACAACCACTCTATATTCACTATTATTATTATTATTTTTTTGCAGTACTGGGGATTGAACCCAGGGGCATTGTACCTCTGAGCTACACCCCCAGCCCTATTTTTTATTCTTTATTTTGAAACAGGGTCTCACTAAGTTATGGAGGGCCTCACTAAATAGCTGAGGCTGGCCACGAACCCGGATCCTCTGGTCTCAGCCTCCCACGTACTGGGATTACAAGCATGCACCAACATGCCCGTTTTATATTCACTATTGTATTGAATTTTATTGAATCCTCTCTTATAGTAACAATCTCATTTTATAGAAGTAGAAATTAAGTCTCATTTGAATAATGTTCCCAATATCATGCAGCTAGAATGTTAGTGTAGTTAGGGTTCAATTCACAGTGTTGCACTTCAAGCCCAACCTGTTAATACTGTGTTTTTTCTTTTTTTCTTATTCTTTTTAACCCCTCTTGACAACAATGTTCTGGCATATGCACTCCCCCTTTGCTAAAAAATGAACATATTAAAATCTAGTACAACATTTAAGCATTTCTAGTAGAAATTTAAGACATGAACATATATATGTATATACATATACATATACATATACATATACATATACATATACATATATATGTTCATGAACTTAAAAAAGAATATTTTAAGTCTAAGGGAAAAAAAGCAGGAAAAATCGTCCTCTGTCTCCCTCTTGTCCTAGATTGTGTGACGGCCACAGTTGATCGACACCTTGGGCAAATATGTGCCTCTTTTTCCTCGTCCTATTCACTGGCTTTTGGACCTGCCCCTTGCAGGCTCAGCAGAGGATCTGGGGTTCTCTGAATACGCCGACAGTTCTACCAGTTCACATGCCATGGAGACAGGTCAGATGATACAGGAACCTGCTCCTTGATACAAGGGTAGTGGCCAGGCTAGAATCATCCTGAAAACTTTTAAAATTTGCTTTGAGATCCCTGTTTTCAAAAGTGAAACCACATTGAAGGAACCCAGAATCAAAGGGGAAGGATATCTCTACCCTCTGGGAATCAATTCAAGGCAGTTTAGTGGTTTCCCATTTGAACAGTCCTTCCTAAACGGATCAGACAAGCTGTTGCATGTGTCATTGCTGCTGTTGTTATTGCACCTAGAGGAGCAGCATCAAATATTGAATGAGAAAGTGTTGCAGACTGCTCAAATATTACTTAATGTAGCAAAGCATAGTGGTTACTGATAGGTCTCTTGAATACCTTCAGGTCTGTAGTGAACTTTTAGTCTTGTTTTGGATTTTGAATGACCTTTTTCATATAAGCAAAAAATCTCAGCACTGTTATTATAACTCTGCCCTTCTGTTTCTTTGTATTCATACATGTTACTTCTTTTACCATGTGTATGCAGTATATGTACATGTTCATATATATGTATACATATGCATATACATGTATACACATACGTATAAATATATATGTGTGTATATATTTCAAAGTAGTTCTACCCTTTTTGCTTGTCAGTGTGTTGTACCATATGGTATAGAGCACCATGCCAAAAGATAAAAATATTTCTAGAACATATGAAATCATCAGCCAACTGAAGAAGGGTAAAGACTTTTGACCAAAGCATTTGTGACTCTGATGTATTTAGAGGCAATAATACATGGCTTTAATACCCACAATTCTAAATTTGAAATGCTTATTACTTCTTTTTATTATTTGTTCAAATTTGTATTTTACTGCATGAAAAATGAACTTTTAAATCAACTAAATTGTATGGAAAATAAAACAGAAAATAAATTAGACCCATGTTAAAACAGAAGGCCAGCTAAATGTCCAAACTTAAGGATATAAGGGGCACAGATAACCATGAATTCCACTGCCTTAAGAAGTGAAAACTTTTGAATACAACTTTGTTGCGAACTGGTGCAGAGGGCAAGAGCACATAGGCATGCTTAACAGGCAATTAATTTGTGAGTATCCTGAACAGTTCTTTGGTGCTGCTGGTGCATGCTCGTGGCTACTGAGTATGAAGATTTTGCAGGTGTAGAACATCTCACTCTTGTCACGGGTGGTGAAATTGCCTCTACCTTTGATCACCCAGAACTGGTGAAGCGTGGAAGTTGCAAACTTATTGTGGAAGTCATGATTGGAGAAGACAAACTCAATCACTTTTCTGGGATTGCCCTTGGTGAGGTTTGTACAATTGTTTTGTGTGGTGCCACTCAATGAATTTTACATGATGTTCTTTGTGTTCTTGCCCAAACTGTGAAACATCCTAGAAAGTTTATGGAGGAGGCTGTTCTGCGATGCTGATGGCTCATGCTGTGGCACAGCTTTCCAGTAGAACACCAGGCAAAGAAGCTGTTGCAATGAGTTTTGGAGAATGTTGCCAACCAAGATAGCTGACAATGCAGGCTGTGACAGTGCAGCTCTGGTGGCACAACTCCAAGCCGCTCACAGTGAAGGACTGTAATATGAAGGAAGGTGCCATTAGAGATTTGGCAGTATTGGGTATAACAGAAAGTTTCCAAGTGAAGCGACAAGTTCTTCTGAGTGTGGTCAAAGCAGCAGAGGAGATTCTGCATGTGGACAACACCATCAAAGTGGTGCCCAGGAAACGTGTCCCTGATAACCACCCCTGTTAAGCTTATTACTTCTTAAGAGAAAGAATCCAAATATAAATAGTCTTTGAAACTCTTTTTCTATGGAAATTGATTCAAATACGTGTTTTCTTTCTCTATCAATGCATGGAACTTGTCTCTCTTGTTTTAATCTTTAGAGTTACCATGCAGTTGGGCTCTTTGTGTTCTCAAAAGCAAAGGCCTTGGAGATAAAACCCACTGTAGGTGGATGGAGTCTTTGGGTTGTAGATATCCTAGCCACTACATTTTTTTCAACTTATTCCATGGATGGGATGTTTCAACCAATAAAGAAAGGCACAATAATAAATGCTGGTGAAGATGTGGAGAAATAGGAACTCTTATACACTGTTGGTGAAATTGTAAATTAGTACAACCACTATGGAGATCACTATGGAAGTATCTCAAAAGACTAAGAGTAAGAATATGATCCAGCTATACTACTCCTTGGTATCTTTTCAAAAGAATTAAAGTTAGAATACTACAGTGATACATGCATGCCCATGTTTATAGCAGACAACTCACAATAGCCAATAATGGAACCAATCTAGGTGTCTGTCAACAGATGAAAGGATAAAGAAAATGTTGTATATGCATACAATGTAATTTTACTCAGCCATAAATAAGAACAAAATTATGTCATTTGCAGGAAAATGGATAGAACTAGAAAATATTATGCTAAGTGAGATCAGCTAGTCTCAGAAATTCAAGGGTCAGATATTTTCTCTCATATGTGGAAGCTAGAATGAAAATAAAAAGCAAAAGGAACTCCAGTTGGATGAGGAGAAAAATCAGTAGAATAGTGGAAGGGGATTGGGGGAGTGAGGTGGAGAGGTGAAAAAGGAGATCTGAGAAAGGGAACAGTTCAAACAAGGTTATATCTGTACATAAGTATCACTACCAATTTCACTAACATGTGTGGGGTGGGAGAAAGGGGGGCAGGGTGGGAAATACACCAAGTGATGTGTGCAAATACTTATGCATCACTTGGAATCTCACTATGATGTATAATTACAATGCACTAATAAAAGAATATTTTAAAAGCACAGAAGATGAGATTCTACAGCATTCCTAGGGCCTATGGAATAAAGTTGTAGTAATTATGTGATTCAAGACTATTTCCGGCAATTCCATTACACAGTATGCTAGGTATTAAGGATAGAGATAAGCCACAGAAGTGCAAATATTAATAATGGGGCTAGAATGGAGATATGTTAGGGGTAGGAACTATTGGATTTGGTATTGCATTGGATGTGTGAAGATGGAAAGAAAGAATGAAAATGTCAAGTTGACTCTCAAATTTCTGGTTTAAACTAAGAACTAAGTTTGGGGACAAGAGGATGGGCTTGCTTTGTTGACCATATTGAATATGCAGTATCTGTGGGAAACCCTGTCATAGTATAGTATTCTCTTTGGCAATGCAATACGTAAACATTAATTTAATTCAGTTCTATCTTTGTGATTTTGAGGTAGGTAAGAGCAACAGGAAGAAGATAGTTGAGGGGGAGACCCCTGGGGTGATTATGATGACTGGCCATGGAACTTTGGAAAAGGGGAGAGAGGACATCAAGTAGGAGAGGGACTCAGAAAAGGCAAAGGGAGCCGGGTGTGGAGGCACACACTTGTCATCCCAGCACTTGGGAGGCTGAGTGAGACTGAAGGATCACATGTGGAGGCCATCTCAGGAAGTTAGTGAGACACTGTTTCAAAATTAAAAATAAGGGCTGAGGGTATAGCTCAGAGGTAGAATGCCCATGGGCTTAATCCCCAGTACTGGGGGAAAAAGAGAAAAAGAAAAAGGAAAGAAAAGAAAAGGCAAAGGAATCTAAAAGTTTTTGACACCATCACCCCTGAGTTCTGCTAATGCCTCAGGCCACACCTGGGCCCATTTTCCTTTGTGCCTAAATTAGCACAGGTTGGGATTCTGTTACTTGAGGCTAAAAGAATTCTGCCAATTTGGGCAGAAAATATAAAGAAAACCAAAACAGACAAACACACAAAAAAGAGGTGGGGAGCTAATTGACAAAACTACCAGTCTCCAAACGAGTGGTTCTAAACTCTCACAGTGTGTCAGAATTATTAAGCATTTCATTTTTAAAAAATGATACCCATCCTGCAATCTTGGGATTATGATTTAATTGAAGGGGATCTAGGAGTTTGTTTTCAAAAGTGCAGGCTGGGTTGAGGATGATAGATTGAAACCCTCTGAACTCAGATCTTCAGTGACAGCTTCAAATTTCTTAGATGCTTCTAATTAATCTTTGAACTAAATGATCAGTTAAATGATCAGTTTGGATTGTCTCTGCATGCTACTTCTTTACAGGGAAGAAAGGCGTTCAGATTTCCCCTGGAGAATCTAGTGACTGGCCTTGTGTGGAGATGGAGGAGGCCGGCGTCCAGGGAAGGCTGAGGGAAGTGTGGTACTTGACCCGGTTCATGCACCCTGGTGGGTTTGTAGGCATGGTGTGTCGGGACCATGTGAAGCTCAAGGCATGGTCACCACCCACGTGCCCGATGGGTGTGCAGGACACCGTGCAGGGGTTGAGACATGCCTGCCCCTCTCAAGGAGCTCACTGTGGGGGTTGTGCTATTGTTTGTTTAATGTTTATTATGGTGAGTATATTAGTTTTAGATTTATAGTTCAATAGTTTTATCCTTTATAATAGATGAATACTTTATTGCAAATTAAGGCTCCTTAAATAATCTTGGTATGCAAAGTATGCCCCTTTTAACAGCATTTAGAGCAGAGCAGTAGAATGTATTGGAAGGAACTTTGGTCTGTATGTTCACAGAACTTTGCTCAAGTCCTTTCTTCCACTTTCCAGGTCTGATATTGAAAGCACAGTCCTCACCCTCTTTGTGCCTAAGAGTCTCCTGTGAAACGAGAGGCCTTTACTGCAGCTCTAAGATTTGTTTCTGCTCCAAAATTCTGTAACTTAAAACACAGTGTCATTTCTCTCCCAAATTATTTTTGAGGATTAGGGGTGTTCTTTTTTGTGGTACTGGGGATTGAACTCCAGGACATTCTACCTCTAAGCTACCTCCCCAGCCCTATTTTATTTTTATTTTGAAACAGGATCTTACTAAGTTACTGAGAGACTCACTAAGTTGCTGAAGCTGACTTCAAACCTGCAATCCTAGAGGCTTAGAGGTGTTCTATTTTTTGGTTTTATGACATGTTGTTGGTTTTACCAATGGTTACCCACCCCCTTGTTATTGGGGTATTGTATGGTGGCAGGTGGAAAACATGAATGGGCCTGATAATAATCTGGTCCTTGGTGTGGCTTTTGGGGATATATTGTGGTAAAAAGTGAAGACTTCTGTACACACGCATACACACACACACACACACACACACACACACACACACAGTAATTAAGAGTAGTAAATAATAAAAATGAGGTTAAAAAGAATGGGAGCAACACTGGGACTTGCTGGCCTTGCCGCTGGTTGAGTTTTTGGGAAGGCTGAGGAAAGTCTGGTACTTGACCCGGTGTTTGGAGGATGAACTGGATCCTAGTCTTTAGTAAGGAGAGGGCTGTTCTGCTGGAGGTGGGGAATGAAGGTGGAGGGATAGGCCAAGCATGGATGGAAGTGGGGAGGTGAAGATTACATTTGGTGGAGGGGAGAGCACATCAGTTCACCTTGGTGGAACAGGAGAAAAGGCTGGAAATACAGAAAACACAGGTGCTAAACCATAGACCAACAGGTGACATTGCTGGGGTTATAATGGATGGAGCATGCTCAAGTGTTCATATTAAATTCTTTTTATGAAATGTTGAACAATTAAAATTTAGTGGGGAATGGAGACTTAGAAAGGGGTAGGAATTCTCTGGAAAAGTGGAATGCAGGCTGTCTCTGGGGATGGCCCACATTCTTCTTTGAATGTTTCTGCTTTCCTAAATACATTTCTGTGCAAAAAAAAAAAAAAAAGAGAGAGAGAGAGAGAGAGAAGAGAAAATAAGAATGCAAAATAGGGCTTGTGCATCTCTGGTAATTAGGTTCTGAGCTCTCAACTTTCATAGATTTAATTATTTTTTTCTCTGATATTGATAGCCCAAGAACATGCTTGTCTGAGAAGTTTTCCTGCCTCCTATTTCACGATCTCCCAACTCTCATTGAATCTCACCATTGTCTCAAATTATAAAAAATCTCTTAACTCGGGGGGGAGTGAAGATCCAAATATTTGTGTTAGTCTCAACTCCCTTAACCAAGGCAGAGCACCATCCCCTTCTATTAACCTCATAAAAGGATTAGGTTCCAGCAAATTTTACTTTTAAGGAAAAGGTGATATATTAAATGTGCAAAGCATTTATTTTGTTTAGCTCATTTGTATTCTACTAATGATTTTAAAAATTTAATGATGATTTAGACCAGAAGGACATTTTTTAAAAGAATATGATCATCATGAGCATTAACAATATTTAAAATCCTAATACATATAACATTTGTTGCCAATATGCACGATGGGGTGATCTATAAAAAACAGACAGTAAATGATAATCCTGTGTACCTAATCTTGTATAGTTATGTTTCTATTAGAATTAGAACCCATCAAAGAGGCATCATTCTTTTACTGAGGTCTTTGTTTTATTTTGGGTGGTTTAGTTGTTCTATTCAGTTTGTTTGGTTTTGGTTTGGTTTAGTTTTTGAGACAGGGCCTCACTATGTTGCCCAGGCTGGTCTTAAACTCCTGCACTCAAATGGTTCCTCTGGCTCAGCCTCCTGAGTAGCTGGGACTATAAACACACACCACTGCACCCTGCTAGATTTGGTTAAACCTACATTTAAAAAAAAAACTTAGAATTCAAGGCCTCAGTTTTTTCATAAGTAAATTGAGGATGATAAGACCTACCTCATAGTTCAGATCTAAGAAGTAAATTAGATAATATGTAAATGCTTAGTACAGTTTCTGGTATATAGAAAGTGCTCAGTGAATGCTATCTCTTTATCTCTCACTTATATGGGAGTAGCTTGACTTAATTATAGATCCAACATTGAGTTAAATTGTCTTTCAAAGGCAACCTCTCTTGAAAAATTACTATAGAAAAATGAGAAAAATCAAGTTTTTAATAAACTAAATATTGGAAATACATCAGAAGAGCCAATTACACAGCGGGCATGGTAGTGCACATTTGTAATCCCAGTACTTGGGAGGCTAAGACTAGAGGATTTCAGGTTCGAGGACAGCCTCAGCAAATAGTGAGACTCTCATCAACCTAGCAAGAACCTGTTTCAAAATACAAATTAAATAGGGCCGGGGTGTAGCTTGGAGGTAGAATGCCCCTGAGTTCAATCCCCAGTACCAAAAAAGAAAAAAAAAAAAGAAGAGGCAATTACGGAAGGATTGTTCCTGTTCATGTGTGCCTCTATCTACTCTATCTACTAATTAAGAAATGTCTAAAAAACAAATACTATTCACCAATAGTTATAACAAAGAATAATGAAATATATAGAGGAGATATTTTAAAAAGGAAAATACTACCCAATCTTTTGGTTAATTTTGCTCATAAGATTAATTCATAAAACAGTTATCAAAAAGGTGATTGGAGGATTTGAACTTTTATGAATAATGGCCATGAAAAGTGGTTTCCTCTCAAAAAAGTTAACTATTAAAAGATATACCTTTAATCTATGCAGATATGTGCTACAGTAAACAGTTGGTAGGTAACTGTGTCACTGCTTCATTTAATCAGTGTTTACTCAATAGTAAGTAACCTATTTTCTTACCTATATGTATTTTATTTTCTCACCTATATATATTTTATTTTCTCAAATTAATTCCATACAAGTATTAATAATCTATTGTTTTAATTTCCTTGCATGGAAATTAATGTCTGCGTGGCATAAATTCTAGAATGTTGACAGATTGTTTGGCTAATATGAGTAAAATTGACCTTGAAACATATAACAAGTCAGAAAAAAATCAGTATGATCTCTTATAAACAGGTAGGTTTGTTCTCATACCACATCAGAAATAATTTTAATACATCCCCAGTGTCCTTTTTTAGACTTACAAGTTTTATTATTATTTTATATAAGATAAAATTACAACTATTATACTGTTATTAATACACTAAGAAAGCCTACTGTAGGTTTTCGAGTCCTCATTAGGATAAGTACCATACTGTGTGTCTCCATAAGCTGAATGTGTATGTTCTGTGCTATCATTTATAACAGTTTTAGCAAACTAAAGAAATTTTCACATTTGAAAATTTGGAAAGCAGTCCTGAAATCTTAACTTTGGAACATGCCTGCCTCTCTCATTTCCTGCTTCCCTTCTAAACCCTACATTTCGCCTCACCACAGAATATGCATAGGAGCGAACGGTTTGAAGACAGTATTGTACACAGTTCACACAAGGTCTTGTTAAGAAGATGGGACTACATCTTCAACCATATGGAGTGCTGAAATTTTGGGGAACAAACCAAAATGGTAATCTGAAGTCTTATTTAGGAAACAAAACTTGTGTGACTAGAAATAGACCAACTCCTAAATATATTCTGGTTTATGTTCATTCTGGTGTGAAACACATGCCACTAAGTGGGGCTTTTGGGGGTCAGCAGAGAACAGGCACATTTTCCCAAGGAATGTTTCTACCATGCTTGTATCTGATTAGACACCTTTTTAGTTTGATAATTTCAAGTATTTTCTACCTGCCTGATACATCTGTACTCACTTATACATGCTTTTTTTTGATATTTTCAATCCCTTTGAGAAAATGAGTGCTCATTTTAAGGTAATTTTCCCCCAGCTTTATAGAGATATGATTGACAAATAAATAACTGTATATGCTTAAGGTATAGAAAATGGTGTTTTGATATAAATACACTTGTGTAATTATTCTCATAACCCAGCTAATTAACATATCTATCACCTTATATCATAACCATTTTTTGTATAAGAGAATTTAAGATCTACTCTTAATAAATTTGAAGTACAGCTCTTTGAACTATAGCTGACAAGCTACACATTGGACCTTAAAACTTACTCATCTTATAACTGAAAGTTTTAACCCTTTGACTAGCATCTCCCCTTTTCCCACCCTTCAGCCCTTGTCAACCACCATTTCATTCTCTGTTTTTCCAAGTTGGAGCTTTTTAGCTTCTACATATAAGTGATTATCATGCAATATTTGTCTTTCTAGACCTGGCTAGTTTCACTTAGCATCATGTCCTCCAAGTTCATTCATGTTGTCACAAATAGCAAAATTTCCTTCTGTTTAAAGGATGAATGTTTTACTGTTTCCATATCCTTTCTATTGTAGACAGTGCTGTAGTGAACACCGGGGTGCAGATATCTCTCTGGAATCTGAATTTCATTTCCTCTGGGTGTATACCCAGAAGTGGGATTGTTTGATCCTTTGGTAGATGTATTTTTAATTTTCTAAGGAACCTCAGTAGTGTTTTCCACAGCAGCTGTACCAATTCACATTTCCACCAACAGTGTACAAGTGTTCCCTTCTCTCTACCTTTGCTGGCACTTGTCAGCCTTTTGTCTGTTGGTAATAACCATCCTGACAGGTGCGAGATGATACCTCATTGTCTTTTTGATTTACATTTCCCTGATGATTGGAGATTTGGGGCACCTTTTCCTATTCTTGTTGGCCATTTTTATATCTTTGATATAAAGGTGTATTGAAGTTCTTTGCCCACTTTAAAATTATTTTGGGGTTTTGTTGTTGTTGTTTATTGAATGGTATGAGTTCCTTATGTATATTTAATATTAACTTTTCATCGGATATATGTTTTGCAAATAGTTTGTATCATCCTGCAGGTTGCTCTTTCATTTTGTTGATTGTCTCCTTTGCTGTGCAGAAGCTTTTCAGACTTACGTAATTCCACTTCTTTTAGTTTTGGTTTTGTTGACTCTGTATTTGGTGTCATATCTGAAAAATCATGGCCAAGACCAATGTCAAGAAGCTTTGCCTCTGTATTTTCTTCTAGGTGTTTTGTACTTGTAAGCCTTCTGTTCAAGTCCTTAATCCATGATGAGTTGATTTTGGTGTACAGTGTACAGTAAGGATCCAATTTTATTCTTTTGTATGTAGATACCCAGTTTTACCAACACTATTTATTAAAGAGACTATCCTTTCCCCACTGTGTATTATTGGCACATTTATGAAGATCCGTTGATCATATATGTGTGGGTTTATTTCTGGACTCCTTCTTCTGTTCCATTGGTCTTTAATTCTATTTTTATGTTACAGTAATTTTGATTACCAATTATGACTTCAGAAATCTCATTTGTACATTTTAGTCCTAAAAATTATCATGTAAAATGTTCTCAGGAATATTGGTCCTTTCGGGCATAAAAAACAATAAAATTGTGAACTCCTATTGGAACTTTTACATTTTCCCCCAAACAATTCATGTTGCCTATGATAGGCATCTGTGATAGAGTGAAGAGAATATTTTTTTTAAAGTTTGGAGACCTGGGTTCAAATGCTTGAACTTTCAAGCTGCAATACCTTTCTCATGAATTAGCTTATTTATCTTAAAATGCAAATGGTTTAACCAGTGTGAATATCAGTGTCCTTATCCATAAAATGAAGAATGTTGTTATTCAATGATCTGTAAGATCAATTCCAGGTCTGAATTTCCATTTTCATAAATATCTGATGTCCCCTACTCCTATTATAGTTTGATCACTTTCCACATATTTTCCTATAAATAATTTATATATCAGCTTCTGTTTGCTAGTTCTTACCATTTGACATGTGATTGCTCTTTCTTGCTGGCCATTTCTGATTTTCTGACACATTTCTCGAGTGGCTAACTAGATAGAGGGAAACGCTGAGTTTATTCTTGCAAAATCATGTAAGAAGTGTAGATATTTAGAGATATTTGTGATCATGAACAGTATGAATCCCACCCATTAAAAGTTAGAAAAGCGATGGCAGATCACTTGTTCAGGGGCTCGACTTTGATTTAGAGGGAGGATCTATTAATTCAGAAATGAGCAGATTGATGACCTTGTATTTCATCTTGCAGGCTCCAGTGTAGCTGTGCCATGGACTCTAATGTCCCTGCTATGATGTAATCACTGGTTTGTGACACTCAGGAAGACATCTTTCACTCTGGTGGGCCACAGCAGATCCAGATTCCTGTGGTTGGTTCCTCCCTCCATCGTTGGGTTCAGAGCTGATCAGGCTGGGCAGGCCACCCTCAGAGTTATTTACCTTCCTCTTCCTTCTTCCTGCAATGCAGGAGGAATCCATGGTCAGCGTTTGTTCATCAACAGATCCTGCGTTGGGCTGTTGTCCTGTTGAGGGTGGTCAGATTGTCTGATGTCCCAGGTAGGGGCAGTTTGATGGAAAGAGCAGGGCCCAGAGGTTCTGCCTTTTACCAACTGGGTGACATTGATCTCAGCCTCACCTGGCTTTAGAATTTTTCTGTAGACATACAACAATAATACTAATATTACTACTAAAAACAGTATTGTAATCCATATATCATTTCATTTGATCCTCACTACAATGAGTAATGAGATATGAATTATTATATACATGTTACAGGCATAAAATCTGAAGAGAAGGATTAATTTACCAAGTTTGTACAATGAGTAACTGTTTCAGCTCTTTGCTTGCTGCTTGCATTTTAAAATAAAAATAAAGGAAGACCAGAATTATATTTATTGATGTAAAGTATGATGTACATAGTATTTACTGTGTGCCAAATATCTTGGTAGGTGCTTTAGTATATTATGTTATTAAATGTTAAACAAATAAGTAAATAAATAAATGTGTAGAATATTAAAAGTATTTAATTATGTGAAAGAAATTATTTTATTTATTTATTTATTTATTTATTTATTTATTTACTGGGGATTGAACCTAGGGGCATTCTATCTCCAAGCTACAACTCCCAGTACTATTTTATTTTTTATTTGAAACAGGGTCTTCCTAAGTTGCTGAGGCTGGCCTTGAATCTGCAATTCTCCTGTCTCAGTCTCCCAAGTACTAGCATTGCAGGCATGCACCACTATGCCCAATTTATCATCTCTCTTTTATAGATGAGAAAACTGAAGTTCAAAAAAGTTTGGGAAGATGTTAGAAGGCCACATAGCCAATAACTACTTGAGACCTGTACCCCGTCTGTTGGGGTAGCCAGTACATTTAGAGCATCAGCTTCAGTCAGCTGGAGGTTGTGTCTCTGCCTCACAGAGAAGGATTCTGAGGCTGTCTGGAATCATTGGGAAAGAGCAGCTCATTCCATTTGTGACCTTTGTCACAAGAGTGAGGGGAGGTGGCGGCACCCCTGACACTCTCCCATCCTTGAAGTAGATGTGCGCTAATGTTCCTTTTGGCTCCCCAAGCCGGTCATTCTAGGTAACCATGGGAATAGGCAGTGTCTTGGCCTGAATTCCCCTGAAAGCAGAGCCCGAGACAGAGGCTTGGGTAAAATCTAGGTAGTTCCATTGGGAATGTGACTCCAGGGAGCAGGATCAAAGGACGAGGATGGGGGAAACCAACATGAGGGCATGTTTGGGAGGTGGCACCGCTGGTACACAGTTTGGAATGACCTTCTGAGAAGCTTCATGAACTGTCCATGGGGGAGGTTCAAAGGGGCAAGTAGCACCTGCATTGGAAGGAGGCAGTTCTATAGATGTTAACTCGTCCACACTACCTGGTGGCACATGTGTGAGTGTTCAGAAGTTTGGGGGGTACCCTTTGCTTTAGTATCAAAGAAGCCTGGGGTGGAAAGTGAGAAGCCCCCAGTGCACATGGGAGGTGAGGTACTGTCAAGTTGCACCTGGGTGAAGCTGCTAAAAGCCTGCACTGAATGTGGTTAACTCAGTCACGGTGGTATGAATAATGGGCCAAGCGGGTCCTGAAGTAGCACCCTACAGAATACTGAGCTCTGTTGATCTCCATAACTCCCACAGGCCTCAGGACTCCATGACCCTGGCACGTGTAAGCCATGTAACAAGTATATGTGTATGTTAGGGAAATACTAATGACATCTAGTCTTAACCTCTTCCAGAACGTTCCCTCTCTCCATCATTATTTTATTAGAAAGTTGGGCTCATAAATTATCAGTTAGTGAGAGCATAAGCATGCTGAACATGAACAATGCCATTTTATTGAGAATCTCACATGTGCCAGTCTCTGAGCCATGATCTTACTTCATCTTAACACACTCTGATGACCTAGGCATTTTACTTGCTCTCACAGAGGGAACTGAGCCTAGGGAGCCAGTCCCAATCACCAAAGGCCACTGCTGCAGAGCAGTTGAGCTGAAGTCCTAACATGCCTCCAGACGATTCCTGAGTCCCTGTTCTTTTCACTCTGTGGGCTGTTTGGCAAAGACAGAATGGCTTGGCTCTTGTTTGGCCGGTGTTTGAGCGCTTACCCTGGGACTCTATCATGTGAACTCACTTCTGGGACTTGGCCTGTCAACATCCTTCCAGTGAGTCAACTGCAGACCTGGCGGGTCTCCACCGTAAGTGCTGGAAATCCCCAGGGCACTTCTGACTCAGAACTGTGATTCTGAGCCCATGAATCTTTAAACCATCTGTGTAAGCAAAATCTGAAGCTGAGAGTTCTTAGAAACTGCACTAGTGTTTTTCCCACAAGTGCTGGAAGGCCTCAATTTCTCTAGTATTCAAAAACACAAAGATTAAACTTTGTCCAAAGTTTCAGAGGAAATTAGTGTCAACTTCTCTGAGTCTTGGCATTCTCATTTATGAAATAAGGATGTGGATTTCTTGGTCGCTAAGGTCCTTTCCACGCTAAATTTCACGATACAAAGGCTATACCAAAGATGTGAGAGATTGAGATGCTAGACATAGGGGCATGGTTTTAACATTTCTGCATGCTCAGAATCTAGCAGAATCTGTTTTTGCCCCTGGGGTGTGGGATGTGTAGCAGTGAGATGGAAAGTTGAGACTCCCCTCTGCATTCCCTTGCTCTGCTCCTTGATAGTTGTTCATCCCATCCCAGCACCGATACATTCTACTCCCAAGACAAACCCTGAGCTTAAAAAGTGGACATTTATTTCCACCTTATTGTGAAGGACTTTAAGTCAGTGTATTCTCTTCCTCAAATGTAGCTGCATGTTGAGATTTAGATCTAATGATGAAATTAAAGGATGTGCCCCATTAATAATACTTTATCTATTTTTCTTGCAGCGCTTCCATCTTTTGAAATACCACAAAGTCATTATATATTTAGATCTCACAATAGTCTGTAGAACCATAAGAAAATACTCAGGTGAATAGGAAAAAGAGAGGATAGATGCAAAACTGGGGAGGCAGGGAGCATGTACAGAAGATTGTTATACTTTGTTGGGATTATCAAGTACACAGGTTGAACTGTATTTTACATACATTCTACAATAACCACTATGTATAAGTCTTTAAGTAAAATACATTCTTAGTTTTATTTTTAAAGGACAGGACTTTCCTGAAACTCTAAAATCATTCCCTTGGACATAAAACCCAAAGTGCGTACACATCACAGCCAAGAAAGAGTGTTTCCTATCACAGAAGGACAAGATATAAAAGAAAGGGAAATACAGACCACGGGCACTACCATAAAAACCAGACACTCCTTTCTCTGTTGCCTGCTTCAGAGCCACCAGGTATAAAGCATATAGGATGGATGAAGGATGTGACAGTTTAGAACAGGGATAGGCAAACTATAACCGGTGGGTCCACAGCAGCCCACCACCTCTGACTCTTTTTCGATGCAAGCTACAAATGATTTTTACCGGTGAATGTTTGGAATTAATTTGATAATTGAGGACACTAACGTTGAACTACAATTAAGTGAAATGCCAATCCCCCTCAGAGTTTCATTTTCTTTTATTTCATTAATTTCAGATCTAACAATTAAAATTGTGTTACAAAACAAAGAATTGAACTCAATTATTTTTATTATATTTTAAATTTCAACATGAGAGATGTGGGGAAATTTTGTTCCCAAAATAGCTACATATTGCATTGCTTTTGCTTCTTGGCCCTCAAAACATAAGGTATTAATTATCCAGCTCCTTTCAGGAAAAAAAAATTGTCAGCCACTGGTTAAAAGGAAAAGAAACCAGATTTTATGGTTTGGCCTGGAATGTCCCCAAACCTCATATGTTAGGCAAGGCAGCAATGTTCAGAGGTGAAAAATTGAATCACAAGGTCTCTAACCTCATCAGTGGGCTAATCCATCTGATGGATTAATAATTTGAATGAATTTACTGGGAGGTAACTGTAGGTAGGTGGGATATGTTGGAGGAAGTAGATCACTGGAGACATGGAGACAGGAACTTTATCTGTGCCTGGCCACTTCCTACCTCTCTGTATGTTTCCTGGTTGCTGTCCCCAGGCCCTTCTGCCATCATGTGTCTGCCTTGAAGCCAGCCAACCATGGACGGAACCTCTAAAATCATGAGCCAAATATACCTTTCCTGCTCTAAGTTGTTCTTATCAGATATTTTGGTCACAGTGATGAAAAGCTAATACACCCAACAATAGAAGGAATAAATACAACAGGGGGAGAGATTAAAAGAGAAACAGGGGGCAGCGAAGTGATGTTACAAATAAAATAGAAGAAATAGAATATCCTTTCACTAATTATATGAACCACTTACATGGAATCTTAAGGACTGGCTAGCTTGCCCCTACCCAACAAAACGTTATGTCTGTCAAAACAGCAAAAAATTATCATAAAGAGACCAAAAAGTTATCATCTATGTGAAAACATGTCATCTGTGTTAAAACATAAGGTACACATGCCTGTCTACGCACACCGATGCATATGGGCACGTATGTGCACACACATAGCAGCTGGCCTGCTGTGAGGGAAACTGTGAACCCAAATCCCAGATCTGCCAGGAATGTGATTTGGAGAGTCCTTCCCCTCTTACTGACTCTATTCCCTAGAGTGGCCAGTGGGACTTGTAATCACCAAAGCAGGAGGAGCTTACCTTGAAACTACTTTTCTATAGAAGTTTTTCATCATCCTTGTTGATGCCTCTTTTGTTCTGAAACCCCTTATAGAAATACAGGCTTAGCCAGGCATGGTGGCGCACGCTTGTAATCTCAGTACTTTGGGAGGCGGAGACCGGAGGATCCGGGTTCGCGGCCAGCCTCAGCTCTCTCGCTCTCTCGCTCTCTCTCTCTCCCTCTCTCTCTCTCCCTCTCTCTCTCCCTGTCTCTCTCTCCTTAGTGAGGCCCTCCGCAACTTTGTGAGACCCGGTTTCAAAATAAAGTATAAAAAATAGGGCCGGGGGTGTAGCGCGGAGGTAGAATGCCCCTGCGTTCAATTCCCAGTACCACAAAAAAAAAAAAAAAAAGAAATACAGGTTTGTCCAAGGCTCGGTCCTCAGCTCTTTGCCACCCCTTCCTTTGAAGATCTCATTCCTTCTGGAATCTGATTACAGCACACAGCTCCTCCACCTACAACTCCACAGAGGCCTGGCATTACCATGAAGAGTGTCAGAGGACTGTCTGGGCACACTAGGCCTGCATATCTGCACCTTCGTCCCCACCGTCCCTAGCAATCTCCTGCTTCTCGTCTTGCCCTTCTTTTTATGGGTTAGCCCAATTCCAGGACTTCCTAATACTTACCTGTGCTGGACTCACTTCCTCTAGTTCTTCAGGACTGACTTTACCCCAGCCTGAACTGATGCGATGCTAAATATTATCTTAGCTTTTCAGATTTCAACATAGGAAATAAACATTTTGTATGTTGTCAGTGCATTTGAAATCAAGAACAGACCTAGATAGTGGGTATTGGGTATCTGTTGTTGTTCTTTAAAGGTTACTATTTTTATGAGAAATTTCTGTCAGTCTCTCCAAATCTGAGTCCATCATTTTCATTTTTAAAAGTGAGCTATCCACTTAGAAAGAACTGTTTGATTCTGGTACATTCTAAGTAAAAGTCTTCTCTTTAAATCTAAAGAGGAATATAACATTTTGAATGCTGGGTGATCTTAATAATTCATCTTGGACCTTACTTTTCATAATTTCTTTTAATTTTTCCAGATCATCAGTCGTGTGTGTGTGCACATGTGCATGCACTATCCATAGGTTCTCTCAGTTTTCTTCTCATCCCTTTAATGTGTAGTGGAAGTAGTAGCTCATGGAGAATTAGCCATAACTTTTATAATCCCCGAGAAGAAAACCTACGTCAGGGTGTTGAGTAACAAGGTGTCGCTGGATACCACTGAAGTATAGAAGGTTCTGGGAGTGTATGTTCTGCATACCTTGCAAGAGAAATAATAGCAAAAATTATATATGTATATTTGCACAGAGTCAATGTTTCAGGCATATATATGTATGTATGTATACATATATATATATATGTATATATATATATTTACATATATAGAAAAAGACATAAGGTTTTGCAGTTAACTTTCAAATACTGTGGTATGTAATTTCACACAGAGAACATGAGGAAAAAATATTCTCTCCTTCAGTCTCATTCTGTATCTCTTACCACCTACCTCAGCTCTACATAATATCCCATATGTCTTTCCTCATTACTAGCATATTTTAAAGTCATTAGAACTCAGTGGGTGGCAGAGATACATTGGAGAGCAGCTTATAATTAATATAAACTTCACGGGGGAACTTTAGTATTTAACTTGATTTGTTCATATACATGTGTACAACACACACAATTTATTTAATATAAAGTTGGACAAGACATTTAGTTATGAAAATATACTCCAAACTATATAGCCCTGTTTATAAGTAAACCTCCTCTACACACACACACACACACACACACACACACACACACACACACACATTTTTTTTACACAATTTCGGGTGTGTACCACTTGTGATCTAACTAGACCAGCAATTTGCTTACAGGACCTGGAACCTCGTACCCAGACTTCCTGGTATACATCGTGGATCAGGTAGTGGCATTACTCTCTGATTCTGTGGTGGCCTGGCTCCTCATCACAGCGCACTCCTGGAGAGCAGATCATGGAGTTGTCTTCCTCAGGACAAACATACATGTAAAGCAATAAATAACAAAACAGGGTGGCAGCGATCTTTACATGTTGACTGGCATACGACAGAAGGAAGGGAGAAAAATGAACGTTCATCGTGAATAATCATGGGCTTGTGTGTGTTTTACCACCTGCTATCAGAGAAATTAAAAGATCAGAGAGGTCCAGAAACATGCCCAGATTTACAGGATGGTGAAGGCAGGATTCAAAACAAATCCTGATCCTGGTAAATAATTAGGATGATGTAGTTTTTGATGCAGGAAAGAAAAGAATATTTATTACAAGGATTTGGATAGCAATAAACACTCTCATGTACTATCGTTAGTGTACTGCATCAGTTTTTTTTCTGAAGGACAGTTTTCTTATATGCACCAAAAACCTTAAAAGCATACTTGCCATTTGACTAAGCAATGCCAATTCTAATAATATTTCCTTGGAAAATAATCATAGAGATGCGTGAAGATTTATTAATATACATGGTTATTACATCTCTCTATAGATACATGCTACATATTATAGCATTTATTATAGTAGTGAACATTATCTAAATAACAAAGTGTTGTTGGTATAGATTATGGTATATCCCTAAAATGGAATTATATTCATCTATTAAAATATATCACATTTATTTAATGGAATGAAATAGTTAATGGAATAATTAAGGAATATTTAATGGAATGAAAATGTTTATACCATATTGTTCAGTAAAAAGGTGGGTTTACACTACTGTATGATACCATTTTGGGGGTAGAACTCTATATGCATATATGTGAATTTTGTGGGTTTATGAAGAAGATACACAAAATACCAACAGTAATTATCTCTGAGAGGTAAGATGACAGACTGTGTTTATTTTCTTCTTTTTCTCATCTTTATTTTATAAATTGCCCACAATAAAAACCACATTACTTTCAAATTTTAAAATAGTTCATATTTTAAGTAAAGAATTTAAACTGTGGTTAGAGGAAGCAACCAGGGACCAAGAATAAAAAGAGATCCAGTAGGAACAGAACTGGAGAAGCACATGCCCCTGCAGCAGGAAATTGGGGGGAGTCCACGAGAGGCAGCGAGGAGATAAAACGGTTACCCTAAGGCTGTCATACTGGCATGTTATAGGGGAAGGTCGAGAAGCACACGGAGGGCAGGTGGCATCCAGGATATCTGAAAGGCAGGGTCCCAGCCGTGGTGCCTGAAGAGTAGTTCCAGGATATAAATCATCTTTGTCTTACAGATATTGGGACCAGAGGAGTGTAAAAGACAGGAATTGGGATTAGCTATAGGAAGTGATATAAACCTGGCATACAGAAAGAAGAAAGTGCAAGTCAGTATTAAGTTGTTGAATAACTGCCCCAGGACTCTCATTTCCTCTTGATAATATTCCGGATGGGCCTGGCTCCCTCTCCTGATACTACAATGAAGATTGAGAGAATCATTTGTTGGCAGGTAGTCAAAGCACAGTGTCTAGCGTACTAAAAGTTGCTTAGGGCTGTTAATGTAGTTAGAACAAGGTGGGGGGAACGGACAAAACTAAACCAACAGATGTGGCCTTTATCTTTGTTTTACTTAACGTTTTCCTATGAAGCAAAGGTGATTAATTTCATTCCTTTTTACTTCAACCGTGTCTTTACATTGGGATCATTGCAACGTCTAAATGTTTTCATCTTTGTGAAAGGTTCAGGGGTGTGAAGTTTTGGAGAGGAAAAGACCACCAGATTCGAGTCAGGACATCTAGAGCCTATTGCCCTGCCCCATGCGACCAGAAAACTTCATCACACTGCCGCCATCTCTGAAGTTAGATAAAGGTGGACGGTCCTTTCAGCCCTGAAGCTTCATGTCTCTCTGGACCTGAAATCTTGCTTATACGTTCATGTTCATATCTTCTCTCTTGTCTACCCAACCCAAACCCTTAAGAAAGGAGCATTGGAGGGGGAAATTGGTCATGGAAGGTCAGACTGAGCAGGGCAAGTCGGCTCCTTTCTCTTTGCCTGGAGCATCCTTATGGACTATCCACCTAAAATTCTGGGGCATTCTAGCATTCATTCATTCATTCATTCATTCATTCATTCAAGAAACATCCAACACCTGGTTTTGTGCCAGACTTTGTGTTAGGTCTCAGGTAAGCAACATTTAATGACACCTATCCTGCTGCCAGGAAACACTCTATGTAGTAGAGGATTTTTAACTCCCATACTATATATTCCCCTAGAACGTCTTCCCTTCTTTTTCTACTCTGCTTCTAGTAAGAATTTGATCAAATATATAGACAATATGGAGGTAGAAAAATGCTGGCAACCTCTGGCCTGGTGCAGGAGACACATTTGCATGCAGGCAGTTACAAATTGCTACTATAAGAACTTTAACACAACCACATGAACATACCTGATCCCAGGTATTCCATCCTGCTTCCAGGAGTTTCCTACATATCTAGCTTCAGGCCTCAATTAACAAGTCCTCATATGTGCTTCATAAAGAACTCTAAAATCCATCTATTTCTTTTGGTCCCCATGGCCTCTCCCTTAATCCAGTTGGCCATCATCACTTGCCTGGATTACTATAGCATACCTCTTCTCACTGCCCACCTTCAAATCTGTTTTCCACAGCATAACCAGAGGAATCTTTCTAAAACACAAATTGGAGGTTGTCTCTCCAATTTGTCATACATGTAAATTAGGTGAACCTTCTTTGTGCCTTCATTAGTGCGTAGTTATCCTCCCAGACTACACACAAAGCTCTGTGAGGTTGGAGACTGTGGTCTATTGGTCAGTGAATGAGCCTAACACTATGCCTGGCACAGAGTAAGCACTCAACAGTATTTGGAGGTCATATTGAGACACAGAAGAAATCTGGAGGGAGGAGATTAGGGTTAAAACAGTTAGGGTTTTGTTGAATGAATGGATAGAAAAGGAAGGTGTCTAACACAAGCACAAACAATAGAACCTTGAAGAATACTAAACATTTGACTGGGCGATACAGCAAAGTGAATCTGCGTGTGACTGGGAAGGTAGGTGGAAAGCTTGGAGAGATTATGGGAGGTATCTTGAGAAGTAGAGTATTCCAGTCAAGATTTCCTTGGCTCTCCAGAGCCCAGTGCTGGGGTGAGTAAATGCCTGGGGAATGAATGGTGATCAGCAGATTCAAATTCTTCAGCCATTCAGATACCAAAGGTACTGAGAACTGCTCATTGGATGTGTCACATAGGAAGTCCTGGGAAATTAACTGGGTAATCACAGTTTTAGTGGAATGTTTGATGCAGGAGGTAATGAAGGAGACATGGCGAGGACAAACCGCTTACAGAAGGAAAGGGAAGGAGACAGACTGGCCAGTAGGTGACGTGTGAATGGAGAGGAAGGGGAATGTTTGTCTTTTTGCATTTGTAGGTGGGAGGTATGTGAGGATCTCTGTACACCAAGGGTGAACATCTCCACCACTTCGCTGCTCATCCCCATCAGAGCGCCTCTGGAGGGGCTTTGGTGTGGGGCAAAGGTGACTGAAGCGGGATGGAAACCATGAGTCCAGGAAGTTCGGGTGTTACTAGGCAGCATCAAGGAGCTGAGGAGGGGAGGGGAGAGCTACATCAACCCTGGCCATGCTTGGCAGACCTGAGAGTCATCTCATGGTCCACAGAGAGGAGTTTGGTATGAAGGACAAGCATGGGTCCTGGAGTTGTGAAGTGCTGCTTCTAAGTACCACAAGGGCTCATGGACCAGGCCCGGACCTTAGTTCTTCCCCTGGCAAGTTTGCAGCTTGACCTGTTGGTTGACTTCATGCTTTCTTCTGCTCTGTATTTTCCTTACATTTCTCTACTGATGATAATGAAGACAATGGTGATAATAGTAATAATGAATAGCCAGGTCCTTAAGTGCTTTTATAAGCATACCTGCTTTATTCCAGCTGATTACCCAATGGAGTGGATAAACTTATTATCTTCATTTTCCAGGTAAGTAATGTTAGAATATATTTTTACATAATATGTGTAACATATAATGTTAGAGTTCTAATATGTATTATATAAGTACATAATATAACATATATACATCTATAATATGTCATATAGAATATAAATATATTTACTATATAATATAAAATCTGTGTGTATTTATGTGATATAAATTACTTATGTTAAATAAATGTATTTAAAATAAAGTATAAC
Source organism: Glis glis (assembly GCA_004027185.1). Taxonomy (NCBI): domain Eukaryota; kingdom Metazoa; phylum Chordata; class Mammalia; order Rodentia; family Gliridae; genus Glis; species Glis glis. The sequence goes on along the minus strand of PVJS01000116.1, from coordinate 84,998 downwards.
CCATTGATTTATAATTTGCCTTAGCATATTAATATAGTTAACATAGGCTTATAATAATAGTAATTTAAAAGAAAATCATGATGATAGAATTTATTCTTATATATTTATTTCATATTTAGACTTTATTGTGGATTTATAAATGCAGATTGGGGTTAAAGCCATTCTGCAGAAGGCAGGTACTAATGAGTATATCAAAATATCCACTTAATCTCTTTTGTGTCCTTAGAGAGTTATGATATAAACAAGGGCTATTTAGAAATAAGATATGTAACATTGGGTTATTTGGGTGTCCTTTCCAAAATCTTGTATCTTAAGTAATAGTAATGAAAAGTAATAATTATAACTTGTTTACTCTCCTGTTTCTAATAATTTGATTTTGAAATTAAAGTATTTTCCTGGCTTACAGGTAAAAACTTCTTGCTCTTAATACTTACTATAAAATGCAAAAGTATTGGGATGATAGTCCAAATGTAATACTTAGTGTTTCTTTTAAATCACCAAAATACAAATGCATTTAGGATCAAGACTTGAGCTTTGAGTCATTGCAACCATCTGAACGCAAAACACATTTTAATATATTCTATAATGAGCGATGGAGCCCATAGGAATGACAGTGCCTCTTGTGTTATTACTGATGCAGTTCCTGGGATTGATTTTGCTTGTGATAAAAACAAAACCAGGAGAAAAATGCTTTTCTTTTGAAGTAACCTTAAAGGTCTGCCTTTAAGTAGACAGCAGAAACTCCGGACATCCGTGCTCAGGGGCCTGTGCTACATTATTATTTACTTTTTTGTGTTTCAGAATTACTATATATATATCATCTATGAAGGTCTACACTGCAGTTTTAACAAAAGACTTAGCTATACTGACAAGACAGGGATTTTATTCTCACCTCCAAAATACTTTCTTCTTTCTTTTTAATTCAACTTGGAGCCAGCAAGAGAATTTAAATATATTTAGAATTTCTAGTGGAGAGAGATACCCCTTAATATCAACTAGATGAAAAAGCATGCGTTGAATGGTTGACTCGGGGGCTTTCACTAAACTGGCCATGAATGCTGAAACCATCTGTTTTTCTGGACGTTGTCAGGGTGAGTGTGGCAGAGGCAGCTGTTTGCAAAGGGACGCTTTGGAGGATGAACCAGCCCATTGTTTCCAAGCAATTCACTTGCATTCAGAGGCTCTACCCAAGCGTACTATAGAGCAATCAAAATCAAACTATTGTTTGTACCAATCATATTGATCTGAAAAGAACGTGGTGGGATGACCCCATTGTAGATGCAAATAGTTGTTCTGAGCAGCTGTATGCTAGCCAATATGTACCTCAGTAGGAAACAGGCTTGGAAGCTAGAGGGCTCTCTGCACCCTACTGGGGGAGGAAAAAAGATTATACCAGATTGAACTGCAGTTTAAGGGGACTGGGGGGAATGGAGACACAGGTCTGTTGGTATTAGCAGTAATTTTCTTTCACACAAAAAAATGTCAACATTAACTCTATGGTGGCAAAGCTGTTTTTATATGACAGCTTTCTGCAAACTGCAGAGAATCTCCATAAAATTAATGACTTAAAACTATAGCAAAAAAGTGATTTGCTTTGGTTTCAAATGTCAAGTCCTGGCTAGTTCTGCAAATTAGAAAATGTACAATCTTAGCTTATGTGGAATTTTTCATACCCTGAAGTTTTATAATTTATTTACAATTGAGAAAAATGTAGAAACAATCTTGATATTGCAATATTTGCATGAATATTAAAAAGGACATTTTTGTCTCTGCAGAGAGCAAATGGAAGCATACTAAATGAAAATTATGCTGTTTCACTTTTTAAATAACTTGGACGCTATATTTTATCCATTAACATTTAAGATTTTTGGTTGTCCTTGACACTTCATTGCATGCATGCTAATATCTTCTCATATAAAATTTAATCTGTTGAACTAAATGAAGGAATTAGTATCTGAAAGACATCTTTCATTAAGCAATTAACGAATCTCTCCAACAAATCTACAAAAGCATATGTGTTTATATTTAATAATTATTTGTATGATCAGCCAGTTATAACACATGCATACACTTAGTTTTAGTTATAGTATTACTGCACCTAAACTTATTACACTACAGAGCCCTAATAAAAATGTTTTAAAAACTGGTTATGTGCTTGAGAATATATACATCTATAGTTCATTGACTTTCAAAAGCCCTCTGTGGTTCAGTTTAGAACAATGAAAAATCCCTCAAGTAGAGATATTTGGTTGTAGGTGGAATTTTGCTGTTTGCTGCAGTGAAATCCATGTAACAGTATAAAATTAAGATAATTTATGGGTTTGGGGGAAGAAAACATGAATACCTGCAAACCTCCTTTTATTGTCAAATGTAGAAATGAAAGTAAGACTGAGCATTTCTTAAGAAAATAAGAGCTCGGAATGTAGCTCAGTGTTAGAACACATGCCTATACTGTGTACAAGGCCCTGGGTTCGATCCCCAGCATGACAAATAAATAAATAAATGAAAATAAAAGAGAAAAATCTCATTTTAATTATCCACACTTTCCATTGCTTAAATAATTATTTCTGAGTAACACTTTAGTTAGTGGCCTACCCTGTTTCCCTTAAATACATTTGGTCCTCTTGGTGTCACTGTGACTGTGGTGGTGGTGGGGAAACCTATGGAACATTCTACCATGGCAAATTCAGTGTATAACTAGGGTGAAAGGTATATATTGAAAGAAAAATATTAAAATCTGTTTTCATAAATATTTGATTTTTACATGAATCGACTGAATGTGTGGATGATTTAGTATTTCATAAAATAGCTATGAAGTATCTATCTATATCTAACTATGTATATCTACTTATAGATATATCTATCTAGATATATACATATCTCTCTATATAGAGAAATGTCTATGAAATAATACATTGGTTCAAAATTTTAAGTATTTTATGCATAAAATTAATAAACAATGACAGTATTTTATTCTTTTAACACCCAGTTGATTGTATTTCTCTTCTAACTCTAATGATAATGAATCCAATCACAGTGTCCAAAAAAGCAAATATAAGCTATTTATTCCCCAAAGCAATTTCTAGGATAGAAGCATGAGTGAACATTTGGTCAAATTTCTTATTTTCAGAATGATGACCTGAGGTGCCACGATGACATGGTAGCCACCAAAGAATAATTATGCAGTGCTCATAACTCTACTCTTAACAATAACTACTTATTGGATTTTACTATGTGCCCATGGGAAAGTTCAACTTTTTATATAAAAGGGAACAATTTTCTGTCCCAAATTAATGAAATGAAAAATATATTAGTATGTTTATGGGTTGAGTTGTGTCCCCCCATCCCATTCTCATGTTGAATCCCTAACTCTGAGTATCTCAGAATGAGACTCTATTTGGAGATAGGGCCTTTACAGAGGTAATTAACATTAAATGAGGTCACATCAGTGGTCCTAATCCAATCTGACTGTTGTCATTTTGAGAAAAGGAAATTTTGACACACACACTGAGACTCCAGGAAGCTTGCGCAACAAGGAAAGCCCTTGTAAGGACTGTGTAAGAGCTACCATCTATAAAAAGAAAAAAAAAAAGAGAGACGTCTGAGAAGAAACTAAAGGTGCCTGACACTTTGACCTTGAACTTTTAGCCTCCAGACCTGTAAGAAAATAAGTTTTTGTCACCTAAGACACCCAGTCTATGGTATTTTTGTTATGGCAGACATAGCAAATTAATACAAGATGCAAAGGCCGTATTATAATTTACCTTATCTTTAGTCCACAAAACAATGTTTTGAGGCAATTTTTTATGGTGTAATATAGATAAGGCAACACAGACATAAAGAGTTTCAGATATGCCCAGGGCCCCACAGCTAACTGGGAAACTTTGTTTTGACCCCATGTCTATGGGTCTCTGTAGCCTTTCCCTTCACCTCCATGCTGCCTGCTGTCTCAGCCAAGTAAAGAATGGTATAAATGCCACTTTAAGAGAATTTCAACAATAAATGTAGAAGTAGAAAGACTCTAAATTTTTAATCCTCATTAATAGAAAAGTCAGTTAACAAAATGGTCTATTATCTAATAATTTTGTTAATTGAGGTTAATATTACATACTATTATCTCATCTTTGGTAATTTTACTTCTTTTTTATGTGCTTTTATTGGTGCATTATAGTCTCATATCACAATGAAAGTCAAGTTGACAGTGACATACATGCACACAGCACTTGGTGCACCCCCTCCCCTCGCCCCAATACAGAGTACTGAGGTTGACGTTGGTATATTCTCATGTGTACACATGGTCGATGGTAGTAATTCCCCTTCCCCTTCCCTGACTCCCCTGAGGTGTCTCCATTATTGTCTGGAGACCCTTTTGTATCGCCATTACTCCCTAGCTTGTGCATATTAGAGGAAACATGTGGCCCTTCTCCTTCTGTGATTGGCTGATCTCACTTAACATAATGCTCTCCAAGTCCTTCCATTTTTTTGTAAATGATATTATTTTGTACTTCTTTATTGCTGAGTAGAATTCCATTGTGTATACTTCCCATAATTTTTGTAATCCATTCGTCTGTTGAGGGATATCTATGTTGGTTCCATACTTTGGCTATTGTGAATTGTGCTGCTATGAACATGGGTATGCATGAATTGGTTTCAATCCCTTTGGAATGATACCCAGTAGTGGTAAAGTCAGGTTATATGGTGGATTCATTCCCAGTTTTCTGAGGAATCTCCACTCGGATCTCCATAGTGGTTGAACTCGTTTGCACTCCCACCAACAGTGCAGGAGAGTTCCTACTTCGCTACATCCTTGCCAACATTTATTGTTGTTTGATTTCTGAATGATTGCCATTCTGATTGGGGTTAGATGAAATCTCAGAGTAGTTTGGATTTGCATTTCCCTGATTACTAATGATGTTGAACATTTTTTCATGTGCCTGTTGGCCATTTGTATCTCTTTTTTTGTGAAGTGTGTATTCAATTCAGTTGTCCATTTCTTGGTAGGTTATTTGTTGTTTTTTTTTTTTTTAGTGTAAAGTCTTTTAAGTTCTTTGTATATCCTAGATACTAGTCCTCTGTCAGAGGGATAGCCAGCAAAGATCTTCTCCCATTCCGTTGGCTCCCATCCCTCTTTAGGCTCTTGATGGTTTTCTTTAATGTGCAGAAACCTTTTAGTTTGATGCTATCCCACTTATTAATTATTGTTTTAGTTTCCTGGACTTTGGAGGTCTTTTTTTTTTTTTGCAGTACCTGGGATTGAACCCAGGGGCGTTCTACCTCCGCGCTATACCGCTGGCCCTATTTTTTATACTTTATTTTGAGACTGGGTCTCACGAAGTTGTGGAGGGCCTCACTAAGTAGAGAGAGAGAGAGAGAGAGAGAGAGAGAGAGAGGGAGAGAGAGAGAGAGAGAGAGAGAGCGAGCTGAGGCTGGCTGCGAACCCAGATCCTCCAGTCCACCTCCCAAAGTACTGCGATTACAAGCGTGCGCCACCACTCCCGGCCTTAGAGGTCTTTTTAAGGAAGTTTATCCCTGTGCCTATATGTTGGAGTGTTGAACCTATGCCCTCCTCTAGTAATTTCACAGTCTCTGGTCTAACTTCCAGGTCTTTGATCCATCTCAAGTTGACTCTTGTACATGGTGAGAGGTAAGGATTTAGTTCCATTTTTCTAACATCATTTGTTAAAAAGCCTGTCTTTTCTCCATCCTATGTCTCTGGCACCTTTGTTGAAAATCAATTGGCTATAAGTTTGTGGATTTGTTTCAGTATCTTCTATTCTCTTCCATTGATCTATATGTCTGTTTTTGTGCCAATACTATGCTGATTTTATTACTATATCTCTGTAGTATAATTTGAAGTCAGGGATTGTGATGCCTCCTGCATGGTTCTTATTGCTGATAATTGCTTTGGCTATTCTGGGTCTTTTGTTTCTCCATACGAAATTAATGATTGATTTTCTAGGTCTGTGAAAAATGATATTGGTATTTTGATATGGATTGCATTGACTCTGTAGATCATTTTTGGCAGAATGGCCATTTTGATATTTATTCTGCCTATCCAAGAGGAGGGGAGATCTTTCCATCCTCTAAGATCTTCAATTTCTTTCTTCAGTGTTCTGTAGTTTTCATTGTAGAGGTCTTTTACCTCTTTGGTTAAGTTTATTCCTAGATATTTGATTGGTTTTGATGTTATTGTGAATGGAATTGTTTTCTGGATTTCTTTCTTAGTGGATTCATGGTTGGCATATATGAAAGCTACTGATTTTTTTAGGTTGATCTTGTATCCTACTACTTTGCTGAATTTGTTAATCAGCTCTAGTAGATTTTTGGTTGAGTTTTTTGGGTCTTCTAGATATAGTATCATACCATCTGCAAATAAAGATAATTTTAATTCTTCTTTTCCTATTTGAATTCCTTTGATATCCTCCTCTTGTCTTATTGCTCTGGCAAGAGTCTCGAGGACTATATTGAAAAGGAGTGGTGATAGTGGGCATCCTTGTCTTGTTCCTGACTTTAAGGGGAATTCCCGCAGTTTTTTCCCATTCAATATGATGTTCAATATGATGTTGAGGTACGTTCCTTCTATTCCGATTTTCTGTAGAGTTTTTAACATGAATGGGTATTGGATTTTGTCAAATGCTTTTTCAGCATCTATTGAGATGATCATGTGATTTTTGTTTTTAGTTCAGTTTATGTGGTGAATAACATGTATTGTTTTGCATATGTGAACCAGCCTTACTTTCCTGGGATGAAACCAACGTGGTCATGGTGTATAATTTTCTTGATATGATTTTGAATGTGCGTGGCTTGTATTTTGTTTAGAATTTTTGCATCTATGTTCATCAATGATATTGGTCTGTAATTTTCTTTTCTTGAGGTATCTTATGCTTTGGTATTAATGTGATGCTGGCCTTGTAGAAAGAATTTGGAAAAATTCCATCTCTTTCAATTTCACAGAATAACTTGTGAAGTATTGGGTTTAGTTCTTCTGTAGAGGTTTTATGGAATTCAGCTGGAAAACCATCTTGACCTGGGCTTTTCTTTGATGGCAGACTTTTTATTGCTGTTTCTACCTCTGTGCTTACTATTGGTTGATTCAGATTTTCTATGTCCTCTTGGTTCAACTTAGGTAGGTTTATGTGTCTAGAAATCTGTCGATTTTTTTCCATGTTTTCCAGTTTATTGGAATATAAGTTTTCAAAGTAGTTTCTGATGATCCTCTGGATTTCTTCACTATCTGTGGTGATGTCTCCTTTTTCATTTCTAATTTTAATAATTTGGGTTGATTCTCTCCTTCTTTTGGTTAGGAGGCTAGTGGTTTGTCAATCTTGTTAATCTCTTCAAAGAACCAGCTTCTTGCTTTGTTGATCCTTTGTATTGTTTTTTTATTCTCTATTTCATTGATTTCTGCTCTGGTTTTAGTTATCTCCTGTCTTCTACTGGCTTTGGGCTGCGACTGTTCCTGTTTTTCTAGGTCCTTGAGGTATGTCATTAGGTTGTTTATTTGGTGACTTTCTGTTTTTCTTATGTGGGCACTCAGTGCTATAAATTTTCCTCTTAGCACCACCTTCAAGGTATCCCATAGATTTTGGTGTGTCATGTCTCTATTTTCTTTTTAATTCCAGGAATATTTTTTATTTCTCCTCTTTTTTTTTTTGCAGTACTAGGGATTGAACCTAGGGACATTCTACTTCTGAGCTACACCCCCAGCCCTATTTTTTATCCTTTATTTTGAAACAGGGTCTCACTAAGTTGAGGAGGGCCTCACTAAGTAGCTTGTTACTTCTCCTCTTATTTCTTTTCTGATCCAGTCCTCATTCAAGAGTGTATCATTCAGTTTCCATGTACTTATGTGATTACTTTTTGTCTTCCTGTTGTTAATTTCTATTTTCATTCCGTTGTGGTCTGAGAAGATGTAGGGAATTATATTACGTCTTTTGAATTTGCTGGTGCTTGCTTTGTGACCTCGGATGTGGTCTTTTTTTGAGAAGGTTCCATGGGCAGCTGAGAAGAATGTGTATTCAGCTGTTGCTGGTTGAAATATTTTATACATGTCTATTAGATCCATTTGGTCTATAGTTTTCTTTAGTTCTGAAGAGTCTTTATTCATCTCTTGTTGGGAGGATCAATACAGTGGTGTGAGTGGTGTGTTGAAGTCTCCCAATATTATTGTATTAGGGTCTATTTGAGACCTGATGTTCCGCAGACTTTGTTTTACGAAAGTAAGTGCGCCCACATTTGGGGCATAAATGTATACTATCATTATATCTTCTTGGTGGATTGTTCCTTTTATTAGTAAGAAGTATCCTGCTTTGTGTCTTCTGATGTGTTTTAGCTTAAAGTCTGTTTTGTCAGATATAAGCATTGCTACCCCTGCTTGTTTTCAATCCCCAATGCATGGTATATCTTTTTCCATCCTTTCACCTTTAGCATATGAGTATCATTGGCTAGAGGGTGAGTTTCTTGTAAGCAGCATATAGTTGGATTATGTTTTTTAATCCACATTGCCAGTCTATGTCTTTTAATTTGGGAGTTAAGTCCTTTGACATTCAACGTTATTATTGAGACGTGATTTTTATTTCCTGTCATTTTGAGTTCTATTTTCTGTTTGATGTGAGTGTCGAATCTCCTTGCTTCGTTGCCCACCTGGTGGAGTTCACCTCTTCTCTGGTTCTGAAATTTGCTTGTTTTTTCTTCTTTGTGTTTTATTTCTTTTAGGATTTTCTCTAGTGCTGGCTTGGTCCTCATGAATTCCTTAAGTTTTTGCTTGTCTTGGAACATTTTTATTTCTCCATCAATTTTGAATGATAACTTTGTTGGATATATCAGTCTTGGTTAGAAGTTGTTTTTTTCCAGGGTCCGGAGTATTTCATACCAATCCCTCCTGGCATCCCTGACTTGGGTTGAGAAGTCTGGAATGATTTTAATTGTTTTGCCCCTGTATGCCACTTGTTCTTTTGTTCTTGCTGCTTTTAAGATTCTTTCCTTGGCCTCTATGTTAGTCATTTTGATTATTATGTGGTGTGGGGAGGTCCTTCTTTGGTCTTGTCTTAATGGTGTTCTGTATGTCTCCTGTATGTGAATGTCCATATCTTTTTCTATCTTTGGATAATTCTCTGAAATTATTTCTCAGAAGAGGTTTCTGATATCCTTGGTCTGTGCTTCTAAGCCTTCTTCAGTGCCTTTTATCCTTAAATTAGGACATCTTGTATTGTCTTATTTTTGTTGGATGGTTAAGGTGTGTTGCAAAATCTTCTGTACATTCACTGTGTTTTCCATTTTGAATGAGCTGTCTTCCAGGAGTGGTACCCTGTTTTCCATGTGGTCAAGCCTGCCAGAGTTGTTTTCTTTTACAGTCTTCAATTCATTTATTGACTCCTTCATTTCATTCAAAGTTTTTTTCTGATTCTTTCTTAGAGTATCAATTTCCTCATTCATCTCCTGTATGCTTTCTTTGAGACCTTTCAACATTTTGAAGATCAGAACTCAGAATTCTCCATCTTACATTTCCTGTAGATCAGTATCGGTAGGCTCCCTTGTTGCATTGTGAGAGTTTATTGTTTCCTTGCTCTTCCTCATTCTCACATTTTCAGTGTTCTCTATTTTGTGTTTCTGTTGCCTCGGCATCTTCTTCCTCTTTGTTTGTAAGATCTGTGTCTATTTATTTTCCCTATACAATAAGGTCAGTGCTGGGGGGTATATATTTGCCTCTACTGATCTGACTCATACACTGAGTCTCTTGAGTTTGTCCCCCAGAGCCTCTTTAACTAGATATAATTCTTAGTGCAGGCAAAGAGGAGTCTCTGATTTGCTGCTGGCTGCCATGCTCTCCAGGCCCAAACTCTACTGGGCTAGAGACTATGCTATTCTGTTTAGAGTCTGCAGCCTGCTGGTTGGGGATTAATGCCCCGCAGCCACCACTGCTGCTCTGCTGATTGTAAGCCCATGATACTTCAGAGCACTGACCTCCAGCCTCTGTGGTTGGTGGGCTTAGACTCAGCAAAGTCAGTGATTGCTATGGCTTGTGGCTCGATTCTCTGCGCTTTGATGGCCCCTGATACACCGCCCTTGATCCGCTTGTTGAGATCATACGAGGTACTGTCAGTCACTGGCAATCATGCATGCCTGGTATAAGCTCTGCTAGCAGAGAGTATATCCAGCTTCTGGCCTGTAACTACGATCATGTAAGGCCCTGCCCGGCCTCTGGCCTCTTGGCCTCCATTTATTTAAGTCTTTAATCTCTTTCATCAAAGTTTTACAGTTTTCTGCATATAGCACCTATATGTATTTTGTTAGACTTGTACCAAACATTCCATTTTTTAGTGCTATTTTAAGTGGTATTGTGTTTTTCCATTCAAACTCCAATTTCCATTGCTGTTTTATAAGAAAGTAATTTATTGTCATATATTAAGCTTATATCCCATAACCTTGTTATAATTATTTGTTCAAAGATCGTTTTTGTCCAAATCTCTAGGATTTCTACATAGAAAGTCATGTCATCTACAAAAAAAGACATTTTATTTTATCCTTCTCTTAATCTATATAACTTTTATTTTACTTTCTGTTGTTATTACGTGAGCTAGGATTTCTAGCACAATATTTTAAGGGAGTGTTGTAAGGGACAAACTTTCCTTCTCTGCATATAGCACCTGTGTATATTTTGGTAGACTTGTACCAAACATTGTATTTTAATAGTGCTATTTTAAATGGTTTTGTGTTTTTCAATTCAAACTCCAATTTTCATTGCTATTTTATAAGAAAGCAATTGATTTTTGTATATTAAGCTTACATTCTGTAACCTTGCTATCATTGACTTTTACTTCAAAGATCTTTTTTTGTTCAGATCCGTAGGATTTCTACATAGAAAGTAATGTCATCTACCAAAAAAAGAGACATTCTTATTTCTTCCTTTTAATCTTTATGCCTTTTATTTTATTTTCTGTTGTTATTACACTAACTAGGATTTCTAGAACAATGTTTTAAGGGAGTGTTGAAAGAGACAAACTTTCCTTCTTCTCTATCTGAGAGGGAAAGTGTCCAGTCTCACACCATTAAGGACTACATTCAATGTAAGTTTTTTATATTTTTTTATCAAGTTGAAGAAGTTCCCTTGTAGTCCTAGTTTTCTGAGTTTTTGTCATGATGGATGTTGGATTTTTTCCAAGTGTGTTTTCTCCATCAATAGATATTATCATAGGATTTTTTCTTCTTTAGTATAGTGATATAATGGATTCTATTAATTGATTTTCAAATGCTGAGCCAGACTTGCATATCTGGAATAAATCCTACCTGGTCATGACATATAATTGTATTTATAATTTTGTTGAAATTTTATGCATATACATTTATAAGACTGTCACATTCCTTTTGTCTAATGTCTTTATTTAGTTTTGGTATTAGAGTAATGCTGACCTAATAGAATTAGTTAGGAAGTGTTCTTGAAGAAATTGTGGAGAATCAATATTATTTCTTTCTTAAATGTTTGAAAAAAATCACTTATGATATCATCTGGGCCTGGTGCCTTATATTTGGAAGTATTTATTTATTTATTGTGCACTGGGAATTGAACCCAGGGGCATTCTACCTCTGAGCTACACACCCATCCTCTTTTTCTTTTGGTACTGGGGGGATGGAACCCTGGGTCATTCTACCTCCGAGCTACACCCCCAGCCCTGTTTTTTATTCTTTATTTTGAAACAGGGTCTCACTAAGTTACAGGGGGCCTCACTAAGTAGCTGAGGCTGGCCGCGAGCCTGCAGTCCTCCAGTCTCAGCCTCCCAAGTACTGGGATTACAAGCGTGTGCCACCATGCCCTGCTCTATCCTCCCTTTTCTATTTTGAAACAAGGTCTGGCTAAGTCATTAAGAGTCTTCCTAAACTGCTGAGACTAGCCCTGAACCTGTGATCCTCCTGTGTCAGCCTCTCTAGTACTGAGATTACAGCTGTACACCACCACGCCTGGCTGGATGTTTATTAGTTATTGATTGGATCTCTTTAATGAATCTAGGCTAATTCAAATGCTCTATTTCCCCTTTTATGAATATGGTAGTTTTTTACTTCAAGAAATTAATCTATGTTATCTAAATTATCAAATTTGTAAGAATGGAGTTGTTCATAGTATTGCTTTTAATGTCCATGGGATCTGTATTGATAACCCCTCTTTCATTTCTATATTGATAGATTGTATCTCCTCTTTCTTCTTTATTTCTCTGTGGTGGGGAGGGGTTAACCTGGCTAAAGGGTTATCAAACTTACTGATATTTTTGGTTTTATTCATTTTTTTCTACTTTTTATTTTATTTATTTCTGCTACAAACTAAACTTTTTTTGTTCTGCTTGTTTTATGTTTAAATTGCTCAACTTTTTCTAATTTCTTGAGATTAGAATTTTAGATTGTTGATTACAAATCTTTTATAATACATGTGTTTAAAGTCATAGTTTTTTTCTCTTAGTACTACTTTCACTGTTTACCAAAATTTTTGATAAGTTGTATTTTTATTTTCACTTAGTTCAAAATATTTGTGATTTCTCTACTTTTCCTTGACCCATGTGTTATTTAGAAACCTGTTGTTTAATTCTCAAATATATAGAGATCTTCCAGCTTTCTTTCTGTTATTGGTTTCTACCAGTTCTATTATAGCCTGAGAACATACTTTGTATGACTTTTTTAATTTGTGAAAATTAAAGGTGTGTCTGTCTTGGTGAATGTTTCCTGTGAGCTTGAGAAGAATGCTTATTTTACTCTTATTTCTTCTTCAGCATTCCTTCATTTCTTTATGTGGCTCCATTTTATTTTTGTTTTTTTAACCTATATTATTTTCATTACCACTGAAAAAATTCTTTTAACATTTCTTGCCAGGCAGGTTGGCTGAAGATGCATTCCCTCTTTTGTTTGTTTGAGAAAATCTTTACATCTCCTTCAACTCTAAAGGATAACTTTGACAGATTAAAGTTCTAAGTTGGTGTTTTTTTCCTTGCAATATTTTAAATATTTCAATGTGTTCTGGTTGGCATTCTTGCAGTTATAATCTAAAGGACTGATCACATAACTTAGAGGAAAGAAGATTTATTTTATTACGGTTTCAGGGTTCAGTCCATGTGAGATCGGGGACCAAGAATCTCAGGGCATGGCAGTGGGAGGAAGAGAGAGGGAGAGAACATGGGCTGTTCTCCTCATATCATAGAAGCCAGAAGCAAGAGGGTGAGCAGGGGGTAGGAGGAACCATTTATATAATCCATAAGGCCACACCCCCAGGGACCCACCTCCAACCACACCCTACTGGCCTGGGTCACCACCCAAATAAATCCATTACAATGGATTTATCCACTTCTGGGATTACAACCCTCACGACTCAATTACATTAGATCCAAACATTAATAAACTCTTTAGGGGACATTTTATATCAAACTATAACACAATTCCCTTTTTGCTTGATTGAAGTTAATTTTTCAATCAAGAATTATCTTGAAGATAATTCTTTTTGTTGCTGTGACAATACCTGAGAAAATTGTATTTTGGCTCATGATTTCAGAGGTTTCAGCCCATGGTCTTCTGGCTCCATGATTTTTTTTCTGGGCTTATGCTGAAACAGAGAAAAGCTGCTCATCTCATGGTACCTGGGAAGAGTGTAGAGGCGGGACAAAATATAGTCTCCAAGGGTACAACCCCAAGGACCTACTCCATGCAACTAGGCCTTACCTCCTATAGTTTCTACCACCTCCCAATAGTCCGTTCAGCTATGAGTTCCTCAATGGATAATCCATTGATGAAGTCAGAGTCCCGCCTCTGAACATTGCTGCAGTGAGGAACAAACCTCCAACAAATGACTCTTTAGGGGACTCTTCAAACCATCACAATTCTACTGTAAGTCTCATCTTTTTCCTCCTTGGGTTTCTTTCAAGATTTTTTCTTTGTCTCTAATTTTCTGTAGGTTGAATATGATATGTTTAGAAGTGAATATTCAAAGTACAAACAGTTTTGGGGTGGACAGGAATTGGGAGGTGACTAGGAAAATCACAGTAGTGATATTTATTATGCAGATTTAAGCCTGTGCCTTCTCTGTTGACCACAGTGTCTAGTGATATAATTTCATACCTCTTTTCCTGGTTCACAGAGTGAGTCACCCTTAGAAATGGAGATTTACTTTATAGATCTATATTTCCCTTACAAAGGGTAATTTCTACTATATATTTTGAGCTTCAACTATGTCTGCAGTTTTTTAAAATAATCAACTGAAAGTAATCCTTTTGGCAAAGAAATATATTTTGGGAGTGTCTCGTTTTAGTCCTCTTTAGGATAGAGAATTTTTTTTTGTTGTTGTTTTGGAGATTGAACCCAGGGCCATTCTTCTACCTTTGAGCTATACCTGCAGCCCTTTTTATTATTTTTTTTTTATTTTAAAACAGGTTCTTGCTAAGTTGCTAGGAGTCTCATTCAGTTGCTGAGGTTGGTCTCGAACCTGTGATCCTCCTGTCTCAGCCTCCCAAGTACTGGGATTACAGATGTATACCACCATGCCCAGCTGTAGTGCAGTTTTAAATAAATAGACATTGAGGAAGCATGCAATTTTTCTAGATGGGGAACTCACTTAAATAAATTTATAGAACACTGGTCTAGAGAACCTATTATCCTAAAATATTTCCCCATTCCTATTTCTTAGCAGAAACTAGACTTGAGTTATCATAGTGAACAACTTAATATTTAGGCAACCTATCTTTGTGTTAAAAAAAAAGTTTATAGAGACAACATTTCTGTAGTGAAAAGCTGTTAATTAATAAAGGAGTGTGTTTAACCAATAGTTCAGTTGTATAATCTAGGAATGCTTTGAGCAGTCCTCTCATGATCTATAGGATTACAAATGAAATAAATATTTGTTGGGCATCTAGTATGTGTTAGGTATTGGGTCCAGGCACTGGGGATCTGCTATGGTTTGAATGTTTGTGTCCTCTCTAAAATTCATGTTAAGATTAATCCCCAGTGCAACATTATTTAAGAAACTTGTGGTCTTTGGAAGGTGACTAGGTCATGAGGTCTTTGCCGCCAGGAATTGGTTGTAGAATAAGACTAGTTAGTTCTCTCCAGCCCTTGTGCCCTCTTTGCCTTTTGTCCCCTTACACCTGTAAGGATGCACCATTCAAGGCACCATCTTGGAAACAGAGCCTGGACCTTCATCAGACACCAAACTTGCCAGTGCCTGATCTTGGACTTCTCAGCCTTCAAAGTTGTGAGAAAGTAAATTTCTGTTCTTTATAAATTACCCAGTCTTATTCTCCTATTTTGTTACAACAATACTAAGGAACTAAAACAGGATCTAGTGATTAAAGCACATGGTCTGACTTATTTATTGCATAAGTAAATTTGTAATTATTATTGGTATAAGAATTAAATCTGTTATTATTTAGAGAGTATCTGCTATACTTTTTGAGCCCCAAATAAACATAGTTATGTATTAAATAAACACATATACACTATGAAGCAAAAGTATAGACTGTGAATAAATTAATAGGGGTAGTGTTCACCTAGCCTGTGCTTCTCTGAAGAAATGACTTTTTAACTTGTGACCTCAAACTGAGTAGGAACTTTCAGGTGTCTTCTATAATTGCCAGGCCTAAGGCAGCTTCACACATAAGCCAGCTTACTAGTTGTGAACAGTAGAGAAGAGCCGGGGCATGCATGTGGGACTATTAGAAATAAAATCCTTCTTTGCTACCTGTTGGGTTGTTGTGGGACATAAAGCCCTAATAGGTCCTCAGATAGTGGCTGAGACATGTCATCTCATCCTATTCCACTTACACAGGCATTAAAAATGCCTTTGAATCTATCAGGTAAAAGAGGTCTGGAATCTAGCCTTGAGGAATCCCAACTTCTTCTTCATCTCCAGCTAATCAGATTATTGTTCATCAATTATTATAAGAGTGGAACATGTGTCTTAAAATGTGATGTATTACATTTAAATTTTTAGTACAGACTAAACTCAACAGAGATGACTCTATATGTCTGTATGTATGTATTATGTAGACATGCATATACAATGTGTGTGTGCGTGTGTGTTCATGTGTGCACATATTGGCAGTCCTTGCTTTGCATTGTTCCAATATGCATGAATTTCAGTAACCACAGTTTGTTAAATAATACCAGTACTCCAACAGCACAGTTCAAATTTTATTTACCACTCTGTGTTAAATGAGTAACTACATAAAATATAACCTTTGCGCTAGGTCTTCATCCCACACATCATTATATACATCACAGTAGCTCATCCTGACTCATGACCAGTGGCCTCACTTTCTAAGTCTGCTGTAATGGGTCACTGCACACAAGTTACTTCTCCATGCGCAGAATACAAAGTGTGTAGTTGTGTTGCCTCCTTGTCTACCTATGAGATAGTTTACAAAAATGGAAAATCGAAAGTGGGGGTTGACCAACAAAGATGAAAGTGAAAGGGATTGGGGTGTAGTTCAGTGATGAGCACTTGCCTGGCATGTAGGAGAAACTGGGTTAGATCCTTGGAGAGAGAGAGAGAGAGAGAGAGAGAGAGAGAGAGAGAGGAGGCACCTAGTTGACTGACACTGTTACCATTCTGGAAACTCTAGATGCACAGCCAGAGGAACTTAGGGAAGGTGAACAATTTACCAACATAAATGGAAAAGTGTTTGTGATTAAAAAGGATGACAATGCCCTAGAGGAAGTGATATTGATAAGAGCTTTACACGAATGTGTTAGAAACGGATTTTAGGGAAGCTGCAAATAAAAACTCATGAAACCAAAAGTAACTCAGCAAGACAGTTTACTTCTGTGCAGATGGGTGTGAATGACACTGTAAATCTGGAGCAAGCGCACTGCACAGGCAGTCCACACAGTCTTTTATCCCCCTAACGCAAAGGCCTCTGTGCCGTCCCTCATTGGCTAGAGTAAGACTTCACAATCTAAGTCCACACTGTCTTTTATCCCCCTAACGCAAAGGCCTCTGTGCCGTCCCTCATTGGCTAGAGTAAGACTTCACAATCTAATCTGGTTGGCTGGTATTCCCTGAGCAAATTTTACAAATGGAGAAACATGAAACCAGTACATGGAGGAGTGGAACATGTAGACATGTGTATAAAAGTGACAAAATGGATACCTAAGCTACAGTTACAAAATGGAAGCCTGCCAGTTTCTATGTGATCTTGTAACTTCCATAGAAAAGATTGCTTTCCTTTCTTACAAATGGAACCCTCAAGAGATATTTCACAACATTGAACTCACAAAGGATAAAATGTTGGAATCTGATCCAAATTTAGAAAGAAAAAAAAAAGGTGGAGATTCGTCAAGATATAGAAAAGCTGATTATCACATACTGTAAATTTTACAACCAGAAATTTAAGCTGCCTTTGGATACGTTTTTACAAAGGGGAAAGCCTACTTTAAAAATGTTTTAAATTACAGTGCAATAAGTAAATATCAGTTTTTGTTAATTTTGCATTTTCCTTACAGTTATAACCAGCATAAAGGAGTTCTAATATGTTGCCAAACAATCTTAAGGTCATAAAACAATCATAACTTTCCTCATTGATTATTAAGATTGCTTCACACAGTCTCAATGTTAAGTGGTCATTTTTGTTGTTCTTCACTATTGTGTGTGTGTGTGTGTGTGTAAGATTGTGTATGTGTGGTGATTGTGTGTGAGTGAGTGTGAATGCATGTAAGTGTGTACATATGTGTCTTCCGGTTAAGTAATGAAGTATCCAACAGTATGTCTTGGATTGATGTTTTCCACTTTGCTTTGATGTAACAAATAACAAAGCTACCTGAATTTACATCTTTAAATTTGCTCTTATCTTTCACCTTCTCTTTGATTTTGTTCAACATGTTTTTCTCAGCCTTAGTGAGTTAGAATTCCTTTTGTAAAATTTTCTCTCTTAATAACATACTTGCATTATGGCAAATTTAAGAAAAAGCAAAAATGTTGTAGACATTTTCAGATTGAATTTCACTTGCCTTCCTGATTTTCTGGTAGAAGTATGCGACAATTCCTGGGTATTTTTCTTAATGTTTATAGTAAGTATAATCATCATAGTAGCAGCTAATATTTACTGAGCATTTACTCTGTGTCAGCTCTGTTGCAAAACACTCTATTTGTACTTTTCTTCTATTCAATAAATAACTCAGAATTTGGTTGCCTCCAGAAAAAAAGGCTTTTGCATATTAATTATTTCAAATGTAACTTATACCTTAGAGTTTTTCCCAACTAAGGAAAGGGGCTGACAGAGCATGCAACCAATTGGCTCCAAAAACCTGAAACTTGCCCCTGAGAAGAGCTGTCAGTGGGGTCACTGAAATCACAAATGCATCTAACATGTGCTTTCACCTTATACTCACTAACAATATACTTGGTGACATGGTTATGTGATATGAACAAACTTAAACATGGAAAACGAGCCAGCCTAGTGCCTGGAGATACTAGCAGTGCATGATAATTAAACTCTCCAAATCCTCCCATAGAAAACCCAATGAGCTGTATTTACTTCTTCCTGGCATTATAAAAATTATGTATCCTTTTATGTGCAGAGACAGTTCCTTGGGGACAAGAGTTATGCATGCTCATTAACAGAAGAATATGTACCACAGCAGGTACTGCATGCTAAGCCCCAGACTTATGACCCTATTGTCCACATGACTGGCAAGCATAACTTCTCCATTGTGGTGGTGAATGAGAGGATGGAGAGATAGTGATGACAGTAAAAGAGGTTAATTTAAATGTTCTTGCTCCAGACTTTGCTATTCAGATTCATTTCAAATTAACCATTCTTCTTGGGAGGTTGGAATCGGAGTGTGATGAAAGCATTACCATCTTTACTTACTTTCCTGTGTTTCGAGATGGAAGATGCCTTTGGAATTCTGTTAGAATTGGCAAAGGACATCACCCTGGCTGTGAACCTTGGGCATTGGTTTTAAGTTTTTCAGCCTAAAAAGACTTGAGGTTCTTCTCATGGGTCTTTCTAGACTGACTTCTCTGGCTCTGTGGGCAAATATATTAGCTTAATCTTTGCCTAGAGATTTCTACTTGGTGCAATGTTTCCTATAGACCTTTTCAGCTTAGAAGAATGAAGTAGTGAGGCAGACGAGGTCTCTTTGATGTTGGAATCTTCATGATAATTATTCTTTTCAAGAACCCAGGGCCTTTGTGTCGCTTACTATTATGATCAATGTATATATTGTGTGAAGATCTACTTCATGAAAAGTAGCTTGAAAATTGGTTCCTTGGCTATACATAGCTTAAAAGATCTCAAGTGAACATCAAATAATTTGTTTCAGAAAGAATAACGCAATGAAAGAAATGAATTTTGGAATCATGTCACTTAGAAAGCTAGTCAGCAAAGTGAAAGGGTGAATTATTATGCTTACTGCTTAAAAGAACTAAGAAGTATAAACATTTTGGTCCCCAAATTAAGTAAAATAAATTACAAGAGACTCTGTCATGGCATATTACCTTCGACTGGGTTTGTCAGAAATGGAACTCCCAGGAGAAACCTTAAAGGGAGCAGAGACGGCAAGACAAGAAAGAGAAAAAAGCCCGGGGTAGTCTATCTCAGGCAAAATAATCCCCCAGAAGGTAGGCTTCAACTAATCCTATAGAAGAATTCTGGAACATGAATTCTATGTCTATGTGTTGAAGGTTTATGCTCTCCACTCCATTATCCAGGGTGTGGAGGATCATAGTCCCTCAGACCCTCTCTCCTTCTATACCTGTCCCAAAGGGGCTTCATCGGCCTGAGATTTGTCCTCCCAAGAGCTGTAGGAGTGGTCCTTCTGGCCATCAAAACCAGCAGATTACAAATTCAAGGGGCGGGGTTACAGGCAGAAATGGTAAAAAGGAATGGGAAGGGGATTCGGCATCGCCTCCTATAATATCGTAAGTAAGTTACTTAAACATGCATAAAATTTCAGTAAGGATATTTCAAATCTTTTCTAGCTTATCAGATTGAAGAGAAATCAGATCAGCCATATTAGGAATCCTTGTTTGTTGCTTTCTTGTTCATAAAACAAACAAAACCTACTATTTATTGAGCACCTACTATAGGTCAGGTCCTTTAAGTATACTATACCATTGATTCTCAGGGATGTAGACAGTATAATTTCCAATTTCCCCTATTTAGAGACAACAGATACAGAAGTCTGCAAAAAATAAAAATGATTGTTTGCTGAATGGGCAAATGGACAAATGAATGGATATGCTGCATTAAGTTAAACACACACACACACACACACACACACACACACACATATTGCATTTATCTCAAGAAAACCCAGCTAGTTTGTAAGTGGCTGGTTCAAGACACGAGGGCACATCTGTGTGACTCCAGAGCCCCACGTGCTTCAGTCCGTTACTGTATAATGCCTTTCCAAAAGAAAATTGTTTTTAAGTATTTCTGTGACCCAAGCAATAGTGACAATTCCCTGTATTTATACAGTGCCACACAGTTCACACCAGCTTCTCACATTCATATTACCATTTAATTTTCGCCATGATCCAGGGGTGATATAATACCCAAACTTAAAAATTAGGCAGCTGATGTTAAGAGAGGGTAGGTAACTTGCTCAAAGATGCAGAGGCAGAAAATGGAAGTGCCAAAGCCAAAGCCTGCACTCCTGACTTTCATCTAGTGCCTTTTTCCAAACTAGAAGTTCTTTGTGTGTGTGTGTGTGGTACGGGGGATGGTGAGACCATGTTTCAAAATAAAGAATAGAATTTCTTTTGATTGTGTACTTTTTTACCTGGTGAGTTTTCCTATGGTATTCAAACTATTTTTAAGAATTTGTGCCATTACTGGCCCTTTAATAAAGGAGTCCTCCTTTATTTGTGATTTTGCTTCCTGAAGTTTTAGTTACCTGTGTGCAACACTGGCCCCAAAATATTAAATGGAAAATTCCAGAAAGAAACAATTCACAAGTTTTAAATTGTGCACTATTCTGTTGCACTGTTCTGAGTTCTCTTTTTTTAAAGTATATTGTTATATTGTTTAAAGTATATTGTTATAAAGTATATTGTTTTTTTAAAGTATATTGTATATTATACTTTTTATAAAGCATATTGTTTAAAGTATATAATATTTTATTATTAGTTATTGCTTGTCTCTTACTGTGTTTAATTTGTAAATTAAACTTTATCATAGGTATGTATGTATAGGAAAATTCATAGTATATATAGGGATTGACGCTGTCCAGTTCCAGGCATCCCCCATCCATATCTCCTGTGAATGGGGATGGGGGTAGGTACACATTTTCTCAGCTGATTTCTATTCCATTGAATTACAATGAAGGAAGGACTTTCTGAAGGTGCATATTCAGTCTCTAATTTTTAGGTACTGTAACTTTATAGGGTTGGCCTGTGGGTCACTTTAAATCACTTCTGAAACAACTTTGTTAATTAAAAAAAAGAGAACGTTTGGGAATAAGATAAACCATGGAAAAGATTTTTTAAAGTAATTATTAACACATACTAATTGAACAAACTTATGGGTTTCACTGTGACATTTCCATATGTGCATATATACAGTATACGCTTTGATCATATCCACCCTCCCTTCTACCATTTCTTGCTGGGGGGGGATTTTAATTTTTTTTTCTCAAAGATTAAAGGACTGAAATAAAAAGATTTCTTATCCTACAATGCTTGTTCCATAAAAGGGATCTATTTTCCTTTAGTTTCACCTCAAGAAGACAACACCTTAATTAAACTCCAGTGGGCCAGTTTAATTAAAACATGTCATTCAGATCCACATGCAGTGACCAGATACCCATGAAACATACGGTCCGCTTCCTTTGTTACTCTGACACCTCTGACCCGGCACCCACCAG
This sequence comes from Glis glis, assembly GCA_004027185.1. Lineage (NCBI taxonomy): Eukaryota > Metazoa > Chordata > Mammalia > Rodentia > Gliridae > Glis > Glis glis. The sequence continues at coordinate 63,164 of PVJS01000116.1, read as the reverse complement.
GAGCGCGGATGGTGGCTGCGGGCAGAGCTGGCTTCCTCTGCTGAAGGAAGAGCAGGCCTTGGGGAGTCGGAAGAGGAGCCAGGGCAGATCCGGGTGGAGCATCGGATCCCAGACACTGAGCCATGAGAGACTTTCTTTCCAATCACTGTATTGAACTAAGGGATCCACAGTCATTTATTCTAGTCTCATCACCAAGAAGACACCCAAGAAGTGTCACTCCTCCCTCCCTTCTCTCCTTCCTTACCTTTCCACTCTTCTTCTCTCTCTGGGTCCCTGTTCCTTTCTCTGATTTTGCAGGCTCAGGCATTGCAGTTTTGTGTCCATCTGAGAGCCTTTTAGCCTTTTGTCCTCCTGAACCCAGCTCTGCTGTCAGCAAGGTAACAGCCTCCTTCTAGCCTAGGAGGAGAGTCAGGGAGAGGCATTGGTGGTGCAAGCCTGTAAGCCCAGATTCTCAGGAGGCTGAGGCAGAAGGATCTCAAGTTCAATGCCAGTTTCAGCAATTCAGGGAGACTCAGTCTCAAAAAAAAAAAAAATCCCAATATATTGAGGCTCTACTGTGGTCATTCACTACTCTAAATCTTTACATTATTTTATTTCATGCCAGTTTTGCCATTATTTCACCAGAGGTTTAGAAAAATTCACAGATTTCCTGGAAATTTTAAAGCAAGCAAATAGAGAAAGCTGGGAGTTGACCTGAAAGGCCATGCATTATCTAGAAAGCTCCCAACCAGACTTGCTTGTGAACCATCTCTTCTTTTCTGTTTGTAGAAGTAGCTTTATGTTTTTAGTCTGATTATATAAATATTGCATACTCATTGTAAAAATCAGATATTACAGAATAAAATGGTGCACTCACTGAGGACCTTTGAAAAAAGTAATTCTTTTGGTTTTCAGCCAACTTTCCATCTCTACCCTGCCTTCCATGCCCTTCCTTTCCCATGCTTCTACCAACAACCTGTTATGTGGCCTTTCAAGTCTTTCTCCATGAGCAGATGATCAGAATAAACCTATGTGTGTGCTCACATGTGTAGAGAGATTTCATTATGGTTAATTTTTTTTTTTAATGTGCTCTCTACCATCTTACTGTTCATTCATGAGTACATCTTGGGAAAATGTCCTGGTCAACTGTGTAGCTCTAACACACTCTTTAAAACTCATGTAATAAATAGTCCATAGTTTGAATGATCCACAGTTTTTCTACTTTGTTTTCAAGATTTCTTTTTGTTTGTTTTGTTGCTGTTATTTTCTTTTTAGCTCCAAGAAACAATTCTGCTCTAAATATCTTCGGTTCTGTATGATTTCATGTTGATAGTTTTATTTCTATGGAACTGGTTTCCTAGAGATTGAGTTTTGGGGTTGAAGAATATGTGTATTTTTTATTTTAATAAAGATCTCTAGGTTGCCTAAGCAGTTTCTAGGTTGTGTGAATATGCCTTTTATCAAAAACCATCAAACATAAGAATGGATACAAGGGTTCCCAAGTAGCATGTGACTTTCACAAACTTTAACTCTATCTTAATCAAATATGTTTATAAATGTTTCAGCTCTAGTTGGGTACAGACTGGTATCCACAGAATCAGTTGGAAAATACATGACCAGAGATAGTAGGTTTACTTGTATATGTCCCCACTGAACTTCCAGGTTACTTAAAATTCACAAAGGTTCTAAAAACTTTACTTATTGATCATTTGAATGCAGATTGCTGCATAGCTTGTTAAAATTTACTTATATAAATGTTCCCTATGAGGTATCATTATAGAATTACAGGAATTCAGAGCTGTAAGAGTTCCATTGTCTTACCCTGATTCTATCCAGGATATGGTTCCTTCATACACTGTAGGAGGAGCCACAATTCTGTAGATCTCTGTGAATCACTGTCTTGATGGGATGTGTCATTGGAGCATGCTGCAAAGTTATCTCATGCAGTGCTATGTTGAAAGCCTATTTCCAGGATGGTTTTCAAAATGTTCAAATTTTTAAAAAGGAGATATTTATTTAAATTTACTTTAAAGACCATTGATTCAGGGCTAATGATTGTATAGTTTATTAATCAAATGTATTTAGCAGGGAAAAGAAGCCAGCTACAGTTCGCTTACAATTGAGATTTTACTCTATTTTAACGTTATTTTAATGAGCTACAGATTTGAATGTGGGCTTTGTTCATCTGTTGCTTCCGCTCAATTGCAGTTTCACCCTAAGAAGACACAAGACAGATTGATCAGGCTCCCAGTCATTGTGAGGCTTAAATGAAGTGAACAGGGCCTTATGTTTCTAAACCAAATGAGAGGATTAAGGCAAAAAGAAAAAGAAGGCAAAAAAGCCCCCCCCCAAAAAAAAAGCCCTCTCTACACTATACACTGTTGGAGTCATCTGTTTGCTGTTGTTAAATTCACCACTACAGGATCCCAGTTTTCCTGGAAGAGTATTGGGAGATGAAATCATAAAATTGAAAATCGCATATATTATTCACAACCATGAACAAGTGTGCACATAGAAAGGGCACTCTGTCTTACCTCATACTGTGACACAAGAATTTCAATGCAAAAGCAAAAGCATTATAATTATCTTAGATTTTCTTTAGTAGATGATGTCCTCATGTCCAAACTTAAAGACATATTTTCCATCTAATACTTTGTTTAAAAATTATTCCATATTTACATGATTTGTTTAAATGAAAATCAAACTTATTTGCATTTAAAATGCTTTTTGTGGGTAATGTTCGTCACCATATTTTCAGTACTGTGTGCTTGGGGACTTCTCTCGCGGGCCTGCAAAGGTCTGGGAAACAGACTAGACAGGTTTTGACTGCTCTTGTTTTCAGTTTGCAAATGCAACCTACAGAGGCCATGGCTTCCAGCCTGCAGTTTTCCATTGTAATTATGCACTAGCTGTTCTGTTTAGGATGAAAAAGGAACTTATCTTCAGGACACAAAACTTACTGAGCAGTTGTTTTAAAGCAAGGGGATGCTATATGGCAACTTTGGCCAACCTGGCTAAGTCAGAAATCAATCATGGTTTCTGAACTTCCATGGCTGAGTCTTCTGATAACAAGAAGAGCATGTGTGCCTCTGTTATGTTATCTTCCAAAATAATAAATGGTTTACAGTTCATGTAACCTTCATAAGTCAACTTTTTAGGCATGAACAGCCTCCCATTAACCATAATCATATTTTTATGAGCTAATATTCTTGGTGGAATAATCTGGATTCTCTGAACTTATTTGAATAATACAATAAATGAAAACATTTACAGTAGATAAGGCTATCTTTATATATATAATAGTTATATATAATATCATATATTATGATATATAATGATAAATAGAGCATCTACTACACACATATGAAATCTGTATATGCAGATGTTTTCATTTCTATAAAGGATTATTTTGTGTAGTAGATAGAGTCAAGAAAAGTTGTAAGTAATATGCTTTTTTTCTTCTTTGAGATGGGATCTGTCATGATCCTCTTGCCTCAACCTCTCAGCCCTCACAGAGCTGGAATTACAGGCACCTGCCACTGCTCCTAGCTCAGTAATCGACATTTTTAAAGTTGTAAATTTCAGTGAGAGGGCTTGTTACTGCAGAAGTCCTATTGCTAATATTATGCATTACAAGCATTAATTATCATCCTTCACCTGCCTTATATATTGCTTTTCTTTAAGTGAGACAGACCTATTTTAGTTTTCCCTGAGAGATTCTTGCTTATTTTATTTCTTCCATATTAATGTATTTAGAACCCCAAGACATAGAATAGATTTAGTAAGACCAAAATAACATCAAATAAAATACCACTATACTAAAATTAAGGTATTAAAAACAAGAAATAGAAAAAAATAAAGAAGTACATCCATGTAACCCTGGCTGAACAAAGCCAAGGATTAACTAAGTGCTTTCTGACCACCAGGGCCGATGTTCTTCTTATACTTGAGGTAGTTGTATAACTTGGCAAATGACAGAATTATTTAAAATTGAACCCATTTCGATGAAGATGGGTTTTGATTCTTTGATTTTTGTTTATCATTGATGTCAATGTTTTAATATATTCCATCCTAAAAACAAACAAACAAAAAAACTCCCAGCAAAACAAAAGAACAAAAATAAACAAAAAGTTGAGATTGACTTTACAAGTAAAGAATTAGGTACAAATCAGGTATTTTTCTGTAGTTTGTCACTTGTGATTATGTTTGACTTTGTAATATTTTAGATTTTGACCTGCTTAGTTTTTAAATAATAGATTTTGTTTACAGGGAAAATGTTCTATTTACATATTCAATTTTTGATAGTTTTTGCATAAAGAAAAATAACCTTTGGAAGTAATTTGAAAATAGATTAAATTCAAAATGTAATTGAGAAGCTTTTAGTAAACTCTGCTGAAAAAATGTATTGCGTTTTCATTACACAGAGACCATTATGCTAGTTATTAATTACAATAAAATTTAAAATGCATCCACATATACTTTTGTAATTACATAATTTAAAGGAATATTTTTGACAGGAGAGATGTAGATTTTTTTAACTGATGTCTTTTAGAATATGTACATGACATACATTTTGGTCTCAAAGATATATGAATTAAAGTTATGGAATGACATAGCTAATCTTAAGGAGCTTAATTTCCTTTTGATGGCATGTATACAACCATTAGGTGGATGTTTTTTGCATTGCTTTGAGAATTAACATTTTCTCTGAATATTCTGTGTATCTAAGTAACCATGATTGTGGTTCATTTCACTTAATTGTCATTCATATAAAATTAAAGCTGAGAATATTATTATTTGCTTCAGCTAATACCAGTTATATGACTCTTTTATAGGTCGGCTGATATTTTCACATAACAAAGATTGTTCCCAGTCTCTTGACTTTTTCATTTTATTGGGCTATTCGTTTCACTGATACTGCCCTCAGAATGAGTTCAAGGTGAAGTTTGCAGCTCAAAGCTGTAAGTCAGTTTTCAAATAAGTAAGTGACAACAACTCTCTTTGACATCAGTTCTTTTATTCAGCTTTGCGTTCTGTTATGTAAATGACCGTACCTGTTGTTTTTTAGAAAAATCACTATTTCTAATGGGCACATTAAAAAATCCTTAGCTATTCAGTGCTTTTCTTCAAATAAATGTAAAGTGGGTACATTGTGCCTTAGATTAAAGGCCAGTGAGGCAGACAAAAGGGACACCATTGCAAATTAAACCATAAAAGTCTGAAGTATTATTAAGAGGTTCACAGATACTATGTTCCAATCAGGCTCAATAAGGGCTGAATTCCTATTATGTTTCCTAAAGCCTCCAAAAAGACATGGGAAGGGACCCAAAGTTAAAGTCTTCAAATAGAAAGCTCTTAAGCCAAGAGCACATGAATGTATGGCTGGGTAATGGGCCTTTCATCTTCGAAATAAAAACAGTGCAGTTCAATTGGAACCGAAGTTTCCCCCTTTGAGAAAGTTTATTTTAATGAGTTTCCATTTTATGCGTGGGCCGCTCTTTAATCGAGGCTGTCCCATTGAAGTCGTACCCAATGAAGACGCAAGACAGATTGTCCAAGCTTGCGGCTATTGTTAGGGGTTGATGAAGTGTATGGGCCCTTATGGTTGATAACAGAAGTAGATGGTCAAAGCCAATAAATAAAACTTTAACTCTGATTGTTGGGTGCTTTATGCTGAAAAGGTTT
>PVJS01000116.1:0-55000 GCA_004027185.1 Glis glis | reverse complement strand
TCTTTGATACTCTTCTGTCCCTGTCCCTGTGTGCCTTTTCCCCCTTGAACAGTATCCATGTTCAGTTAGTGGTTTTTTTTCTTTTCCCCCTGCGGTCACTTTATAGTCTCTTAATATATTTCAGTGGTGTCAGATAACTTTAAAAATATTATCCAAAACTTTTCAAGCATCTTTTTCTCTTCTAGAAAGAATAATTTAAATATAGCTGCCCCCCTTATCCACTAGAGATACATTGCAAGACCCTCAGGAGATGCCTGAGACCACAAATAGAACTGAACTCTATATATACTATATTTTTCCTATCTATACTGTTTATAATAAATTCAATTTATAAATTAGATGTAGTAAGAAATTAACAACAATAATAAAATAAAATAATTATAACAATGTACTGTAATAAAATGTATGTGAATGCGATCTCTAGCCCATTATTCTATTGTATTCTACTCTCCCTTCTTGTTTTGATGTGAGATGATACAATGCCTCTGTGATGAGACGGAGTGAGGTGAGTGATGCAGGAACCTCAAGGTATTGTTAGGCTACCAGGGAAGGGCTCCTGCGATCCATGCACTGGGTACAGACAGTTGCTCTGATAACTGAGATGGCTACTAAGTGATTAATGGGTGAGTGGGTAGCATATACAGTGTGGATACGCAGGTCAAAGGGACAATTCATGCCCCATGTAGAACAGAGTGCGATGGTATGAGATTTCATCATGCTACTCAGAACTATTTATCACTTTGGAATTACTTCTGGAATTTTCCATGTACTATTTTCAGACCACAGTTGAGCACTAGTAACTGAAACAGTGGAAAGTGAAACTGGATGAGTGGGGGCTAATGGAGTAAAATGCTCAATTAAAAAAAAGGCCTTTGAAGTCTAACACATATCTTAATTTCTACCAAATTTCAAGTTTGATGCCTTGGAGAACAACAAAGTTGCTTCCAGATTTCTAGCCTGCAAGTGGTTGGTGGAGGCCTGGGGAGCCATCTCAGGTCACTTACTGAAGCACCCTATTTCTTTTTCCTGGATTTGGTTGTTTGATGGTTCAATTCCCAAATGAGGAGTATGGTAGTTTTATTCATAATCGAGGGAGAAGGGATTCTACATATTTTTTTGACATTCCTTCTCTCTCCAACATTAAACTAAATAATTGTTTAAATATGATTAAATGTTGAGTTTATCCTGTTGAATTTTTTCCTTTTGAAAAATCTCATCCTCACCGTGTGCAGCCATTCATCCTGAGAGTAGCGTGATAGGGACATCTGTTTTCATACGGGATGTGACACCGAACCAGAAACGGGACCCTGTCGTGTCCAGACCTGTCCATCACTGAGGAGTGACCCTCGACTTCCTGATCGATTGTGACAAGCCACTGACAGTTTTCAGGGGAAGCACATGTGTGACAAAGGACAAGCAGGGCTCCACGTGTCAGCAAGAACCCTCCGATTCCCACCGGGAGTCAAGTCACTGACAACTCTGGTATTTGGCTGCTCTGGGTTCTCTTTTGAAATCCGGCTTCAGATAATCACAGATGTACAATCCTCCACATCCAAGGTTTTCCCGGTGACTTAGTCCATGGCTCAGTGGCTGGTCACACTGACTTGAATGCTAACCTGTTCTGTGTTGTTTTGCTAGTTTCTTCATGCATTTGTCCACATTTATTGATATCATTCTGGTTCCTGAATGAAAAGGGGTAAATTGATATCATTTATTTAAAAAGAACACATCTGAATTGTATTGTTTAAAAATCATGTTTAAGCCAAGTGTGGTGGCACATGCTTGTAATCCCAGTACTTGGAAGGCTGAGACTGGAGGATCCGGTTTGCGGCCAGCCTCAGCTACTTAGTGAGGCCCTCGGCAACTTAGTGAGACCCTGTTTCAAAATAAAGAATAAAATAATAGGGCTGGGGGTGTAGCTCGGAGGTAGAATGCCCCTGGGTTCCATCCCCAGTTCTGCAAAAAAAAAAAAAATTATGTTTAGCATAAAAATGAACACTTCTGACTGGAGTATGAGTCGTGTGTTAACCTCTGACCCTCAAACAGATAGTACAGAGGCCGTGTGGCCTGATGGTCAACAGTGGGGATGCTGATCTGGACCACACGGGTCTGAGTTTGGCTCTGCTGGGCCAGGATGAGCACACCACCACCTATTCTTTCTGGGAGTCGGTGTCCGCATCTGTAAAATTGGGATAACGAGATCCTATCCCTCGCTTTGTTAAAATTACATAAATTAATACCAGTGAGGCATTTAAACAGGGTCCAGTGTAAGCTAGGTTTCTCAATTATTATTAATTATCTTGCTGAATTTTTACATATCCAAAATGCTCTATGAGATAACATGATGGAAAAAGAGAGGATCTATAGGTTTATAATTTTTTACCATATTTGGAAAACTTGGGCCCTTATTCCTTGAAAAAAATTTTTTTCTCCTTCTCTGTCTCCTTTGGGATTCCACTTACTTGTTTTAGTTAGATTGCTTACATTGTCCCACTGGTCATTGTGACTCTTCTTATTTCTTTTGAACCTTTTATCTCTTTGTCTTTCTTTTGGGTAGTTTTTAATTACTATTTTTTCAAAGTGATTGCTCTTTTCTTCCATAATACCTAATTTAATCTGTGCTAATCTCATCTAGTGTAGTTTTCTTGCAGATATTTTCATTTTTATCCCTAATAATTTCCATATTTTGTATCTACCACTTTTTTCAAGTCTGTATTTTTTCTGTATTCTTAAATAAAGGGAAAACATTAAAAACAAATACTATTTTAGCAGCCTTATCTGCTAATTTCATCCTCTCTCATTTTGGGGGTCTTTTTTATTGATTGATTTTTTCTATATTTTCCTGCTTCTTTGCCTGCCTGATAGCTTTTTATTACATATTAAAAATTTATAGCCGGGCATGGTGGCACACGCTTGTAATCCCAGTACTTTGGGAGGCAGAGACAGGAGGATCCGGGTTCGCGGCCAGCCTCAGCTCTCTCTCTCTCTATCTCTCTCCCTGTCTCTCTCTCTCTACCTAGTGAGGCCCTCCGCAACTTCGTGAGACCCAGTTTCAAAATAAAGTATAAAAAAAAAATAGGGCCAGGGGTGTAGCGCGGAGGTAGAATGCCCCTGGGTTCAATCCCCGGTACTGCAAAAAAAAAAAAAAAATTTATGTCTTGGGTTGCTGGATTTCATGATATTTCTTTTAATATTATTGAACTTTGTTCTTGCAGGCAGTTAGACTTCTAGTATCTGTCATTTATTTGAAATCTGTATTTAAGATTTGGAAGGGTGGGTTAGGGAACAGATCATTTGGTAAGTCTTATATGCTATACTGACAATTTGGTGGTCTTTATTAATCAGCCCTATCCATTCATTCAACTAATATTTTATTGAATTTCCTTTATATGATTGAATAAAGATGAATAAAAACCCTCAGTGAACTTACAGGTCATCATAGAATATAGATATAAAAATAAACCATTTCTAGGCAGTAATGTGTACTAATAGAATTATACTCAAAATTTTGTAGAATTTGTTGTTTTTCTTTTCTCTTGAATATTCTCTTTTGGCCTTACACTGTTTAAGAAAATTGTTTTTACAAATATCTGCATCTTATGAACACACACACACACACACACACACACACACACACACATAATGAGATATATACAAATAATAATAAAAAACTGGGCATGGTGATGCATGCCTATAATCCCAGTACTTGGGAAGCTGTGACAAGAGGATCACAGGTTCGAGGCCAGCCTCCTGAACTTAGTGAGACCCTTAAAAACTTAGTGAAACCCTGTATCAAAATAAAAAATAAAAAGGGCTGAGGGTATATCTTAGAAGTAAAAAACCCCTGGGTTCAATCCCCAGTACAAAAAAAAGGAAAAAGAGAAAAATGTATGGAGAGAAAAATTATATGTGTATATATACATATATAATTATATATATATGTATATAAATGAGAAGAAAATGTATATTTATAAAAATTCAAGAACTTATTTAACAAATATATGTGACTGAATATAATGTGCCAGCTCTGGAACTGGAGTCATACCATGAACAAAACCAAGTCCTTTCAAAACACAAATTCACACCACAAAATAGAGTGGTGATAAAATATAATGTAAAGCCGGGCGTGGTGGCGCACGCTTGTAATCCCAGTACTTGGGAGGCGGAGACCGAAGGATCCAGGTTCGCGGCCAGCCTCAGCTACTTAGTGAGGCCCTCTGCAACTTCATGAGACCTGGTTTCCAAATAAAGGATAAAAAATAGGGCCGAGGGTGTAGCTCAGAGGTAGAACGCCCCTGGGTTCAACCCCTGGTACCGCAAAAAAAAAAAAAATATATATATATATAATGTAAAATGAAGATTCCTGATTGATCTTCCCAGTTTTGAAGAGACATGATGATTCCAGCATGGAGTTAATGGTAGAAAACTTACTCTGGGGCAGGTCAACTTGCTTCCTATTCTGGATCCAGATTATAAGTGCTCCTGACAACAGCTAGTTCCAGATAAGAGTTTTCTTTCAAAAGGATTACTGATGTATCTATATTTTTGTCTTTTTTTATTTGGTGCTATTTTTATAGATACAAATTGAGTTCCTCTTTTTAGAGTTTTAGGGTATGAATTTCAAGAAGGTTCTTAATTGGAAAATCAGGCTTGAGCTGCTACTACAAATGTCGCTACCACTTTTACCGCTGCCTCTGTGGCTGCTGCTACCAGCTATGATTTCCTTAATTGGGATCTGTTAAGTCCTTTACTTACTTTATCTCTGTTAATCCTTGAAAGCACCATGTGATGCGAAGGGTAATAACAGCACAGAAAAGTTGGGATTGGCCATAAAATCATTTTCAAAGTATTTATGAAAATGAGACATAGTCACCAAGACAGAAATAATTTTTAATCTGCTATATTGAAAGTGCTATAATAAGACTATTAGTACATGCTACACTGCACATTGTAAATTGCAATTAGCATTGTTGATTTGATGACTGAGCGCATGGCTTTCTGAAAAAGCCCTATTTGGAAAATTCAACTCTAGTTCTACACTATTTTCTAGAAGGAAGGCGTATTATAAGAATATTTTGAAATTAAAATAACCCTCGCCAGAGTGCCTCCTCTGTATCTCTGGCTGACTGAAAGGCAAATGCCCCACCTGACTAGTTTTCCTCAGAATTCACTCAAAGTCGAGTCAGAGACAAGATCAGCAGGGCCAATGTCGATGCACCAGGGGACCTTTCCCTGCAGGCCTTGACTTCCATCTCTAAGGCAAGGACTTATTTCAGAAACTGACAGATGACAACCAACACTGGGCAGATGGCCCTGCATTGGCACCTCACTCTCTTTGTAGCGCTCCTGCTTGTCCTTTCCCAGAGAGCAGCGGTGATGTGCCTGTCTGCAGTGACTGGTCCCAGGCAGAGGGGCGGCCAAGCAGGACAGGCGCCAGGAGGTTTACCATGCAGCTGTGGAGTCAGTTCCACTCAGCTGTGAGCTGCATAAAAATATAGAGCTGGTTGGCAGTGACTCCGCCTTCCAGAAGTTGTAGCAGACCTCCCTGTACTGAGCTGAAAGAAAAACAGGACCAGCAAAAGAAAAACAAACAGGACCAGCAGCATTAGAGTTAAGGTTACCTGGGATCACTATTCACATCTTTCTGTGGTAGATTAAACTTTGAAAGATTTGGAAAATGGAACTTTTCCTCCCTCCCTCTACCCTCCCCCCCAGTCCCACAGTTCCCTTCCCCCTTCTAAAAATGGAGGGGGGTGGGCAACTGCAATGTCTTTTTTCTATATGTGCAGTTGGTTATGATGACGTAGTATTGTCATGATGGTAGAAGAGGTATACATAGTTTTGTAGTTTAAGATTTTGCAGTTTTACTATTTTTTATTTTTTTGGTTATGTCACAGAAGACGGGGTGACTTCCCGTGGGTTCTTGGCTCCAGTGTTGAAAGGAATTTCAGCACACGCCAGTCAGAGAAAAAGCATAGGTTTAATTTAAGTAAGGTGGGGAAACACATGCATGGCCATCTCAAGGTGTAAAAGCCGCTGCAGACCGTGGCTGGGAGGGGCTCAGAAGGGCACAGAAAGCTGCTGCAGAGGGAGAGAGAGTGCCCGTGACCTTCTCAGATCCTTACAGTCTTTTTTATATGCCCCCTGGATAAAGGGGGGTAGCCAGGCCCACAGTGGGGAAGTGAGGGACCATGGGATGGAGGTCTCCTCTTTGAAGCTCCAAGCTAGACAATACTTTGAGATAGGACTCTCAGGGACCCCGGAGGCTTGGAGGCTTGGAGACATAAAGTCAGGCGGCCAGCAGGGTGTAAGTCCTTTTAACAACAGGTGTGACCTTTTGGAGTTCTGCTGGAAGGTAAAGTTCTTTCTCTTCCAAAGCTAATCGCCTCAAGAACTTCAGATGTGAAGCTAGCCCATCCTTTGGCTCTTTGGGCAAGTCCCGGGCAAGCCTCACAGGGCAAGCTAAGGAGTATTTTACATTTCCTCTTTAAAACTATATTTTCATTTTTCTCCCAATTTGTCTCCTTTCTGCCTAATATTTTATTTCTTCTATTCTACCTCATCAATACTAGGGATTGAACCCAGGGGCATCCTACCTCCAAACTATACCCCAGCCCTTTTTATTTTTGAAATAGGGTCTCACTAAGTTGCTGAGGCTGGCCTGGAACCTGTGATCCTCTTGTCTCAGCCTCCCTAGTACTGGAATTACAGGCCTGTGCCACCACGCCAGGCTAGTTTTCCTGTTTTAAACTACTACAAAGTAGATATTTCCTTTTAAAATTGGCTTGCTGGTATATTTCATTTAATTTTAAATATGAAGCTTAATTTGAAAATAAGATATCTATTTTACAAAGTACTTTATATTTTTATATATTTGTATTCCTATATAAATTAAAATACATTAATAGATTTATATAAGTTAAGCTATATTTGTATATATTATATTTTGCAAAGTGTTTTGTATTTACAAAGTGTTTTGTATTTACATATTCATGTAAATTCACAAAGACAAAGCAGGTTTCTCAATCTAAAAATGATAAGTATCCTGAGATAGCCAGTGCTAGCAGGATTTAGAGAAAAGAAAGATTGCTTCCAAGATGGAAGCGATTGGGGATGTAAGAATGGTTGAAGAGAGAGTGTGAGTCACCATGGCTGATATATAGGAACTGTTTAAACAGTATTTACTCCACAAACAAGGAGTGAATAAACAAAGGACAAAAATGGGACATTGGACCTTACAAAATGAGTAAATTGGAAACAATACCAGTTGACGAGCAACTGTGAGCAAAGGAAGAGAAGGCAAAATGCAAGGCAAGTTTAGGGAATGAAGAGCAGCAGTTTGCTCTAACTGGATTCCAGGGAGGAGTCTTTTAAAAACACAGTTGGTCCTCCACATCCACAGTGTCTGCATCGGAGAATTCAAATGACTGAGGACGGAAAATATTTTTTAAAAATTGTGTCTGTACTGAAAAAAATACAGATTTTTTTCTTGACATTATTCCCTAAATAATACAGTGAAACAATGATTTACATAGCATTTTCATTGTTTTAGATACATTATAAGTAATCAAGAGATTATTAAAAGTATACGGAAAGGTGTGTATAGGTCATATGCAAATATACATAATTTTATATGTGGGACTTGAGCAGCCAAGGATTATGTATCTCAGGTGGAGGTCCTGGGACTAATCCTCATGAATATTGAGCGATGACTGTAGTTTATAGAGTCAAATAGCAGAGGGCCTCAGACTCCACTCTAAAGAATTTGGATTTTTAGCCCGGCATGGTGGCACATGCTTGTAATCCCAGTACTTGGGAGGCTGAGACCGGAGGATCCAGGTTCGCGGCCAGCTTCAGCTACTTAGTGAGGCCCTCCGCAACTTAGTGAGACCCTGTTTCAAAATAAAGAATTAAAATATAGGGCTGGGGGTGTAGCTCAGAGGTAGAATGCCCCTGGGTTCAATCCCCAGTACCATAAAAAAAAAAAGAATTTGGATTTTATGTGTACCAGGCTAAGCCACTGAGAGTTTCAGATGGAGGGGCGACTGGTCTGATCTGTGCTTTACAAAGACTCACCTGGTGCCAGCTGATAGAGCAGGAGGGGATGCAGAGAGCCCAGAACCCCGGGCCTAGTTGGAGACCAGGGCAGTCAGTGGACTCTAGACTGCTGAGTGTCCACTGCTCAAACAGCAACTGCAGAAAAATGACCCGAGCCCCATGTTGATGTCTGATAGAACCATGCTCAATATAGACTGCAGAAAAATAGCAAACACACACAGCGGCAGGGCACAGTCAGTCATGAAATCACACTCAGATAACTTGCTCCCAAATAGGGAGATATGAGATGGAATAGCTCATGAGAAAGAAAAATCAACCTAGTGAAACAAGCCGGAAATCAGACCCTCTGCTTCTTATTGTGCTTTATTTTCATGTTTAATTTTCAACAGTCTTAAGTGTTCCTGGGGAGAGTACTCTAAGTTGATATTTTTATTTTCTTTTTTTTTCTTTGAAAAGGCTTTATATTGTTTATACCATTTAGGTTTTTTTCTTGTGCTTGTAACACAAATTATAGTTCCATCCAAATTAGCTCTAAGGTATCTCACTTTTAATATTTTGAGAACTGCTTCATTCTTTGTAAAATACACAATCAACATAATGCTTATAGAAGGCATTCCAGATATTTATAGAATCTTAAAAGTTCTAGAATCTAATTTCTTAATAATTGCCACTATTCTACTATACATTTTCATACATTCTGAGTAGTAATGAAGGCACTGCTTGAATGAATATATATATTTATATATTATATATATATATATATATATAGAGAGAGAGAGAGAGAGAGAGAGAGAGAGACAGAGACAGAGAGATTTAATTCTACACACACACACACACACACACACACACACACACGTACCATTAGAGTTTTTTTGAAGTTGGGAGAACCCAACTCATAATCCTCCTCTACCCCTTATCTTCCAAAACAACTGATAAATGAGACACAAGAGAGAAAGACGGAAATCAAAATATCAAATATGTAGTTGACCACACTAGTTGGAAAAATGAAGTTTGACACTTGCAGACAAGAGGGCTTATCTAACATCTCTTCTCCTGGCCCTTCCTCACAACTCCTGGAAGTGATGATCCACCCATGCAAATGATTGTATCTTCAGCGTACACACCCCTTGCCAGGAGCATCCTTGTTCCCATTGATCTGGAGCTTGTAGGAAAGAAAAAAAGAATCCCCACTGCTTCTGCTTTCTGAAGATTCGTTGTACCCATTGTAGTGACATGGACCAGTGCAGGTCAGAACATTGTTGCCTATAAGTAGATAATTTAGCACTCTTTCAGAGGAGGCATAGGAAGAGTTGAGGATGGGGTAGAGAGAGAACCCAGTTGTATTAATTGCAGAAAATCTCTCCATCTAGATCCACCAAATAGTGGAAGGAGGTCTCTTCTTCTTTTTTTTTTTTTTTTTGCGGTACCGGGGATTGAACGCAGGGGCGTTCTACCTCCGAGCTACACCCCCGGCCCTATTTTTTGTGCTTTATTTTGAAACCAGGTCTCACGAAGTTGCAGAGGGCCTCACTAAGGAGAGAGAGAGAGAGAGAGAGAGAGAGAGAGAGAGAGAGACAGGGAGAGAGAGAGCGAGAGCTGAGGCTGACCACGAACTCCGATCCTCCGGTCTCCGCCTCCCAAAGTACTGGGATTACAAGTGTGTGCCACCACGCCCGGTTAGGAGGTCTCTTCTAACACACACACACACACACACACACACACACACACACACACACACATTTACAAATGTCTTTAGACTTTACTGAAGGAAAAGCTTATGGAAATATTTTTGCAATGGTTTTTCTATGTGTGACTGTGGTTTTTAATAATTAGTCATTTCAGTGTTGAACCTTGGATAGAATCAGAATACATGTAATATATATATACATATATATATATGCAATAATGCAGAACATTTTAAATCCATATTTCAAAAAATTCTGAATTTCTAATAAAATATTAGAAAAGTAATAATTTTAATTTAAAAGTCTTCATTGCCGTATCAAATGTGAACATATGGAATTGTTGCAGAATCCCTAGCTGAGCTTATAAATGATCAATCTGGAGGTATAATTTAAGTGTTTTGCAATAACCACAAAAATGCTTTTACCCTCTTAACTTTGTTCACACATTTTTGTTAGTTCTCCTTTTCTAATCTTTTCTGGAAACTTTGCAAGTAACTTATCATTTTACTGTGTTGTGTTTACTGTCACCTTCTTCTGGAAACCACATGAGTACTTATGAAATGGTTCAATGGGAGGATGCCCCAGCACATAAAGCAACAAACTGAAGTCTCTAGGCTGCTTCAGAACCCTCATGCTGACATTATATTTTAAAATATTTTATTCACACTTTTGTGGGTTTTAATGAGAGATTTCTTTCCTTAAAGATTTCATGTACAACAAAAAGTAATTATGAAGTTTTTCAAAGTACCAAAGAAAAGTAACGGGATATTGGCTGATTGTGAGACTGTAGTAAGGACGTTGTTTTGAGGAGGGTGAACTGGTGGCCACGATGGGAACAAAGTAGAAAGCAAAAGATATCACAGAGTCCCAAGCTCAGTAAATTTCAGTGAGTAGAGCTAAGGTCTCATTCAAATTTGTTATAATTTAGGCACAATATTTAAATGAAGTAAGATTTACACTCAGAAGTGATGCTCAATCCAGATGTCCAGACAAGGAAGGAAAGGGCACATTCTTTGCCTATTTCTGCCACAGCCTGTGCACCCACATTCTGATATTGCAAAGGACAAACACATAACCCAAGAAAGTTAAAAGTATATAACTAGTACTTTTTGTTTTCCTTTTGTACTGGGGATTCAAACTAGGGGTATTCTACCTCCAAACTTCACCCCTAGCTCTTGTTAGTTTTTATTTTGAAACAGGGTCTTGCTAAGTTGCTAAGACTGGCCTCAAACCTGCAGTCCTCCTGTCTCTCAGCCTCCCAAGTATTGGGATTACAAGTGTGCACCACCATACCCAACTATAACTAGCACTTTTGATTTCCAGCATATTTCTCCTATATCTCTCTCCCTCCCTCCATATCCCAGGGTACATCTATTTCCATATATACATTGATAGTGAATTATTAAAAATAGCTTCATATTATTTCCTATCTATAGTTTCCAATAAAACCTTCAAAATTCCAGAGTTTGTGATAGGTCATATTAGGAAATGTTAAGTTTAATTTTGGATTTCGTGGAGCAAGGGAGGTAGTTTTGGGGACAGAGTGGGGAGAGGGAGAATTAATGAAGGAAACACTACCACAGACATTATATACATATGTGAGAATACCAGTGCCAATCTCAACACCGTGTATTGGGAAGGGGGAGTGGGGAGGGAGCTGGGGGAAAGCTCACCAAGTGCTGTGTGCAAGTGTGTCACTATCACTATGAACTACATTATGATGTGAGACTATAATATACCAATAAAAGTATAAAAATAAAATAAAATTGCTAAATAAAAATATTTTTGGATTTTAAATCTTTAGAAAAACAAGAGTTCCCCCCAAATGGAAAAAATCTAAGCTAATAAAATGTTAATGTTTTGATGCAGTGGTTTATTAGTATAATTTGATGATAACTGACTATCCAGTATAGCCTGCCATGTTAGTAATTGCAAAGATTTTTGTTTTCAAATGACAGGACAGGAGAATCCCATTCCCAGGAATTAGCTTTTCGTTGGAAGTCATATTTGCAATAGAGCCCACAGAGTTTCTGAACTGCTAGAAATTGGGTGTGTGAGGTCTCTATTCATGCAAAAGAGAAGAGCCTACTCTAACCCTTTCAGTACTAAATACGTCCCCTAGGTAAGCTTGGCCTGCACTTTTGCCTAGAAAAGAACTTCACCTAGAGTTGACGTTCACAAGTCAGAAAATTGATTGACTTGCCAGTTAGCAGGGGATGTGGCCTGGAGTCAGACAAACACATTGAAATAGATCATTAGATGTTGGCTCCAAGAGTCATTTTGTTGGCCCTTCTAGAGACCTTCAAGACTAAATGGAAATGAGCTTCATTAAGTTTGGAAGTATGATCTCAGTATCCCTCTCAGACGCTCATTTCCTCTCTGGAAGGCTTGTTTGGAACACACAGAGGTTGCACAGCATATGCATCGGGAGTCATTCAGGTGCAGGTTCTAAACGCATACTAATGTGTGTCATTGTTTAAAGCTGACTCATTCAAGGTTTCTAATACAAAATCTGATTCTATGAGCTACGAGAGGGCATTAAGGGGATGAATTGCTGAATTATAGTGCCTGTTTCACAACCAATTCTGGTTTTGATGCCCATCAAAATTCTTTTTTCCCAGAAAAGGAATTTTTTAAGCTAACAGTAGTTTTTTCTCTTTTTTACTGAGGGCTTACTATGTGCCAGTGAGTTATTAGTATTACTATTGCTACCTTAGAGAAGAGATTCAAAGAGGAGACACCTTGTTAGATGTGAAAAGCTCAGAAACGTTCATCTCAGGTCTTACCGTGGTGATGACTCAGGAGAGCCCCTCTATCAGTACTTCTCTATACTGCTAATATTTCACTATTTTTCACTGGGGACATAATAGGCCTAATTAAATCCAGTCAATATGAATACTGGAGCCCTTATTTCTCTCTATTGTCTTAAAGTAACCAAGATTTCTCACTGCAATTTGCATATCATAAGTCAGGGAAGTGAAGGAAACTTAATTGTTAAATTTTTTTTTTTTTTTTGCAGTACCGGGGATTGAACCCAGGGGCGTTCTACCTCCGAGCTACACCCCCGGCCCTATTTTTTATACTTTATTTTGAAACCAGGTCTCACAAAGTTGCGGAGGGCCTCAGTAAGTAGCTGAGGCTGGCCGCGAACCCGGGTCCTCCGGTCTCAGCCTCCCAAGTACTAGGATTACAAGCGTGCGCCACCACGCCCAGCTTTGTTAAACTTTTGACAACTATTTCTATTCCATTAGAATTAGGATCTTGATTACCAAAGTTAGAGATATGAGAAAGTATATGCTTAAGTTGTTAACAATTTCTCAGGTACTCTATGGAAAGAGTGATTGTTTTAAAAACACTACCTTCTTGAGTATATAAAGAACACCTAAATTTTAAATTTTCTTCCTTATACTCACAAAAAGCACATTTTACTCAGGGTCTAGCAGTAAACTTTACCATGACTCCTAGCTTCTGCTCTGCCTTTGCGTTATAAAACTTCCTTGAGTTAGGATGAAGTTTGCAGCTAAGTAGCGCATATTTTCATTTCAAAAAATATTCTAGCAAATATGTTTTCAGAGCACAGCAATAAGAACAACATGCCATACTAAACTCTAAATGTATTCAAAGAAGTTGAACAAGGGGAAGTTTTTAAAGGCAAAATGAGGAGGATTGCAGGATTTCACAAGATATTTGGAAAGAATAATCTTTGGCTACAAGAATCTATAACAAGAGTGGCATCAGTCCAAGAGATTAATAGACAGGTGTGGAGCAGACGTCCTTTGCAGTAGAATTTTTTGCAAGGTCATGGATCTCACAAAGTATCACGAATAGCTTTTGTTATCAGGCAATCATGCACGAGAACCCTTCCTTCATAGCATTCTGGTTGTATTTTGATTTTTGTTAGGGTTGACATAAGTGACTCCATTTCGAGTCTGACAACTTTTACTGTTATAAGTTTGAAATGTAAAAGCATCTATTTAGAGGAATTGCTAATGCTATCTTCTTTTTCCAGTAAAGTATTTCTAAACAGATGTTTTATGAATAGTAAAAACTGTAAGGCTCAAATTAGACCTCCTAGGTGGCAATAACCTGTTGAAGTTAACAGGGCTTATATCTACACAACAGTGCTAAATGCTCCAAATGTTTAAGTGCCGTGTTTCTGAATTTTATTGTTCTTCCCAAATCACTGTATTGTCTTGATACTTTCTAGCATTTTCAATGCCATTATTAAAACAGTTATGACGGCTCTAAAGGAATGTAATTGGAAAAGAAAGATGGCCTGCACTGGATGAAATTCTTAATTAATCTTTCACTGTTAAATTGTTCAAAATTAATCAAGTATATTGCCTATAAGAAGGCAACTACACTTTACATACCTCAGTATTATCATCACATAGCCATATATTAAAAGTTAATTTCTAATTTAAAAGTGCATTTTAACTGCAAAACCATCAATTCTAAATAATTTTATTACCCCCCAAAATCTTATAGCACCAAAGAACATAATAAAGAGAGTGCTTTGTGCTTAACATTTGGAGAGTTTCCTTTTTTGGCAAGAACTTGGAAACATGAAATTAGGATGTACATTTTTATAAAATAATTTTATTTGGCAAATACAATTCATTCATTAATGACTGAAATTCTATAGCAATCTTCTGGTATATTAGGAGGTAATAAACAACTTGAATTCTAATCACATTGTATATGAATATCCTTGTGGATATTTGAAAAAATTATGGAAAGATGATGCCCCCCTCCCCTAAACTGTTGTGGATTAAATAGATTACATTCTCCACCGGTTCTTGCTGTTTTTACCACTCTGACACACCATAGTAATAAGACAAACCCACCAGACACAGGGTGCCTGTGGCTCTGCTTCTCAGCGGGAGGGAAGAGGTCACTTGTCCTTTTGCAGGACTTAGGAATGAGTGAGTCCTTTGGCTCTCTGCCCCATTCCTAGGCTGTGAAACATCAATAAATGTATCACACTTAATTATTGATTATGCCGTGGAGATAAATGTTTCATTACATCCAATGAAAGGTACTTATGGTCCTATTACAGTCAGTAGAACTAAGTAAGTTTGGTTGATTTTAATCAGGCATTTATGTTTCATGTCAAACAGACATAACCTAGATGTCAACATAGAATAAATATTTTGGTTGGATATTTTGTTAAGATGTGATTGTTATGATCAGGACCCTTTTAAGGTAAATGTATAGCAGATATTTCTCAAGACCAGAATAAAATGAAATACTGTATTTCATCTAGTGCAAGAGTCAAGTCTTAGATGCTTTGATGCTTTAATTCTTGAGCAGTCTTGATCTTACCACCTGGCTTGCAAAGACTAGAAGAAGCTATTATTTCAAAGAGACTATGACATAAAAAATGTGCTGTCATTCTTAGAATGAAATAGATGAAATAGACTTTACCCTATCCCTGGAAATTTTTGTGTTCTAATAAATGTTAAATTCTTAAACCTACATGTAAAACACATGTAATAATACACATGAAGAAAGACTGAAGTTACTCAGGGAAGTAGTAGTGCATGAATCAAGTGGGAGTCCACTGAGATGATCAAGAAATATCTGTGGAAATGTATAGATATTATTCATCTATCAGATATTGCATTTTGATATTGCATTTTGAAATCCTGAAATGCTCAGTTTGGGTTAAAATCCTTTCTGTGTATCTGTGGAAATGTATAGATATTATTCATCTATCAGATATTGCATTTTGATATTGCATTTTGAATATCCTGAAATGCTCAGTTTGGGTTAAAATCCTTTCTGTATTGGGCTGTCCTTACAACCAAGGTGGCTGATACACAGGTGGAATAGATAAACTGTTGAATGCCATGACCTGAGGAACTAAAAGAAATAAAAGTTGTATTTCTTCATGTTAAAGGTGATCTCTGTCGCCGGGCTTGGTGGTGCACACTTGTAATCCCACTACTTGGGAGGCTGAGACCAGAGGATCCAGGTTTGCCGCCGGCCCCAGCTACTTAGTGAGGCCTCCGCAACTTAGTGAGACCCTGTTTCAAAATAAAGAACACAAAATAGGGCTGGGGGTATAGTTCGGAGGTAAAATGCCCCTGGGTTCAATCCCCAGTAGCACACACAAAAAAAGATGATCTCTGTCTTACCTCTTCTTTAAGATTGGCATGTGTTGTGTGTGTGGGAGGAGGGTACTGGGGATTGTACCCAGGGACATTCTGCCTCCAAACAACACCCCCAACCCTTTTTATTTTTTATTTTGAAACAGGGTCTTGTTAGGTTGCTGAGAGTCACACTAAGTAGCTGAGACTGGCTTTGAACCTGTGATCCTCCTGTCTCAGCCTCCCAAATACTGGGAGTACAGGTGTGCACCACCACAACCCAGTTTAGACAAATGTCTTTGAGAGTTAGCACATCATACCCCTAACAACTTATCAGTTAGTTTTTTAATTGATTCTTCTAGTTAGAAACATAGAAAAAAAATCCCCAAAACAAAAGGGATAACACCATAAGAACTTCAGCTATTTCTCTGGTTTTACTTATCTCCTATCAGGACATCATTTATCACCAACAATATTAGCTTGAGAAAACGACTTCAAGAAATCAGCAAACAAAAAGTCGAAAAAACGAAGAGGCCCTTCTATAGTCAAAACCACTCATGTCTCTGATTTTTGACATGTGACATTAGACGATCAATTAAAATGCTTTTTCTAAAAAGACAGACAGACTACTGCATTTGTTATTAGTTTATGATAACCATAAGTTTCGAGCACATGCTCTCTTGATGAAAGGTAGGACTAGATTAAAGCAATCGAATGTGCCTTTTTATGTTCTAAACATTCGTGTATTCTCCTCCTTTTCTAAATGACAGAGCCGGTTGGCCCACAACGTTTCTATTATGTAGTTTAGGGTGTGCTGCTTTCTCTTGTTTACTGTGTCAACTGGGAGGGTTTCGAAGGTTTCATCCTCCAGACCAGGGGCTTGTCCTAAGGGCATAGCTGTTACTTATTTTTTCTTAGTTTCTTTTGCATGGTCTTAAATATAAGCTAAAGGTGTCACCAGATTTCATTTGCATTAAAGGAGGGAAGAAGCATGCAGAGTCAGACAGTTTTATAAGAGGAGTAGAGTATCCCAGGATAGGAGATTATTCTATGCTTCTGTTATGTAGTTAAGTGATTCAAGCAATTTGAGATAATTTGTCTTAGAAACTGGATTGCTTTTCTCCTTTTGAATAGGAGCTATCTTTTATTTTGTTCAAAAATGCGTTCTTACCTTCTGTTTTGGAACAGAATAGAAACATTTAAAAAAACAGGTTTTTTTTATTGTTGATAGAAACGGGAGACAAAGCTGACACCCTTTCCACAAGCCCCTTCCAGCCCATCTCCAGACACGGTGACATTGGCACAGACAGGGTTTGTCACCCATAAATTTATAGCTTATTCCAGTCTCTTCATAAATTGACTAAATTTTTTGAAAGAAAAAAATATATGGGTGTATAAAATCCCCAGTTACAGGTTGTGTTCTATTTAGCCCTTGATTGAAACGTATTGCTCCTTAGTATCTTTTAGCTATGAAAATTATAATATGGAACAGAGATTAGAATGAAATTATCATGGCTAGGAGGCATTTACTCAGTGGTGGCAGCCACATAAACCTGGGTCCTGAGAATGATGATAATGCTTTAGGTTCTGCATGCCCGATATTATTGCCGTACATTATGTATGTTTCATTTATACTATTTCGCACACACCAGCAACGCTGACAGATAGGTAATTACTCTCTGCGCCAATGAACAGTTATCAGCAGCACCGCTGTTTATTGCTGGGATGAAGTGCGCTTGTCAGTCAAGGTCACTTGTTTGTGTGTCCTCTTTAATAGTTCCTTCACAGTTGTTGAACTTTGCGCACAGTTCTTATTGCAGGGTTCCTGGAGGTTACTTTACTGCATAATGTGCTTCTGGCGTTATCCAAGTCGCTTGTATTTATCACTTTAATTGATAAACAACGAAGTCGCAGGAAGCAGAACGGAAGATGTGAAAAAACATATTTTGCTAGTCAGCTGATCCCAGTAGGTACTCAGTAATGAATGACCTCAAGAAGGCACGTTTGGTGCGAGCCCGTTAGGTGATCCGCCGCCAGCCTAAGCCAGAAAAATTTCATTTTATAACGTTAACCTTAATTTCAGTCACTGATGGATGCTGACATGGTTTCATAACTACTGTAGACCTAGCACTGTACCCTCCAGAGGTATTTTTCTTTGTTCGTTTCTCGTGCGGTGCAGAGGTTGTTATTTTCATGCTTAGTATACTTACGTAATGGGCTAAGTCCATTTGGTTTGACTTAGAACCAGTCCTGTTTATTTTTTAGATATGTGCCATTAAGCCTCCCTTACCATAAAAAATATTATCAGTCTAATGCCGCTCCTCCTCATCGTGTTAAAGCACCAGTCTCCTTCCAAAATGAACATTACGTGGTGCATTTTTGAGGGTGAAAATAAATTCAATACCATTGTGTAGATCCCACACAGCCTGTAATTTCATCTGTTATAAAAATAAAGAGAATGGTGGATCTTTTTATTTTTGTTTGTTAGCTACAGTGCTGTATTAGAAACTGGAATAACCTCCAGGATATAATAATTTATCCAGTCAAGATAACTGGAGCTATTTCCTTAAGCCTGTGATCAGCTTGAGTTTGTGTGTGGGGAGATTTATACTGCCGTTGCTTATTACCAAAGAAACAGTTAAAAAGGATTTATGGTGGTGCACGTTATGTGTGTGTCTGGAATTTTTGTGTATTTAACTTCTCTCCTTGCCTATCTCTGTTCTTTTCCTCTCTTGACATTATTGTCAAACAGAGAGACTATCTATACCTACAATTAAATGCAAATTTTATTCAGGCATTTAAGCAGAAGCACATTCATTCATTAAACCAAATGATTCTTTTATCTGAAAAAATATATCAACACACAGTAATCTCACACCCTGCTTACAAGGGACTCTAGTTGTATCCATGCAAAAGTTTACTATTTCATTACTAAAAGATTAAACTATAGCAAAAGGTGCCTGGTGACCGTGAATGTTTTAGTTAATTTGATTATGCCCATAAAAAAGAATTTAATTCCATAGCAGCCACTGGGTCTGATGCCGGGCAGTGTGGTTCCAACACATTACGGGTCTGATCTTGTCCTGGGAGAGACTGGAATTGCCATTTGGGCCAGACGTGGAGGGAGCGATGAGCAATCCGCGTCAGTGAGGAACCCAGGTTAACACCGTGCCTCGACGTTTGCAAAATGCTTCCTTTTCTTAGTTCTTAGTTACCAGAGTGTTACAAAGGAAGGGTTTTGATCTCATGTAGATAGCATAGCATTAATTACCCTGACACTAATTAAACTGCATCAAACAAATACCACCGTGTTCCTCAGGGGGACAACAGAAGGCAGTTTAAAATAATTACTGGAGCTTCATGCATGTGTGAAGTTTTCATTACTCTTAGGACACAAGCAAAAGAGATTTGATATCATTAAAATAGCCACCCTTTAGTGATTGCAACAACAACAACCAAAAAATGTGACTAAAATTTCCTCGGAGCATATTGATGTCTAAATAGTCGTAGCTGCACTTCTTGAGAATGGTAACTTTTCCTTAAGAATTGGAAGTCTGTGAAGCAGGAACAGGTGTTCCAGTCACATTCTGGTATGATTATGTATTAGCTTATGTTTGTCAGACCATTTCATTAACCACCCACTGCTATCACATATACATATACTTTGTTCTTTCTGAACCATGAAATGAAATGCATATATCTTCACTAATGCTTGCTATCAATGTAAATGAGAAAAAGAGGCTTATTACCAATCACGGCTGCTGCGAAGCCCACACCTCTGTACACTTACAGGTAATAAACATCTTTTCGTAAATAGGACACAAAATATATTGAGTTCTGCCTGTAATAAGGAATGGCGGTCTGGTCCTACTTTTGTGGCAATAGATGGTACTTGCCGTACAATACAGATACAACGCAGTGGGACCATGTTCAAGCAAGCTTCTTCTCTTCTTCTCTCGAAGCCAGAAATGGCTGTTATGTTTTAAATCTTTTGTCATTCGGGAGGTAAACAAACTTTTCTGGTTGCAGATCATGGAACCTTTGTGCCACTGGACAGGTGCATAGAATCAGTTGGTGTTCATTATTATCGGATTATAGATGGCCTCTGTGACCGTGGTTGTTAGAAAGGAACGAGGTCAACATTGCTCAGTCCCAGCTAAAGGAAAAGTCGGTGGGATAGGGGAAGTGACTGACGGTGCCACTGTGTTGGGTCAATTGTGGTGACTGTGAAGGCTGCCCGTTTGATTCCTCTTTCAGGTGTTCATGTGTGTGCACGTGTCCATGTGCGTGCATGTGTGTGTTCTCCCTGCTATCTGCTCTGTACGTACACACGCAGCTCATTGCCTGGCCTTGTTCTCACAAGGTCACTTATCCTGTTTATCTGAGTGACATATGAGCAGGGGAATCAAGTTGCCTGGGTTCTAGCACCAGGTGCCAGCCATCTTCCGCGAAGGTGCTGGAAATTAAATCGGGAGCGTGGTCATTTCCAGATTTATGCGACTCATATTTCATTCAGTGAATGACTCTTTGAATGTGATTACGGAGTGGTTCTGCGTATGCAGTACTGCATAGCACAAGCCATTTATTTTCTTACTTTCTTCAGAAAGCAATAATTTAAGGGAATTATGCATTATAAGGGTTTTCCGTTGATTATTTAAAGAATCAAAATAATGCCAGTTATTTTAGGAAGATAATACTGATGTTTTATAATTGTCACACTAAGCAAAAAATGGATCAAAATTGATTGTAGAAGACTGAAAAATTAATCCAGTTGTAGAAACTTGATGTGTGCAAAAAAAAAATACTTTTGTTCCATGATAGCCAGATGGTTTGTCCTATTTTAGGCAGATAGTATCTTCATAATTCTCTCTTGAATGTCATTGGTTTTAACTGGCAGACAGTATCTACTATTAGAATTTTCCTTATTCCTGGATGATCTAAAGTGTATTTTTGGAACATTTGGATGATCATACTGTACACCAAGAAAATTTTTTCATTACACTTAGCTCATGCTCCAAAAAGTGTTTATATAATTAAAAAAAACCTCTAAAAATGAACAGTTCTTTTGACATGATGTTGACAGAAGTCACTTTGATGTAGTTTAGAGTCATGAATTTTCTATCTGTTCCATTTTTCCTGGGGCTCCATCAACTCAGACATCCTGATCTGTCATTTTGCAACTCTTTGTGAAGGCCTTGACAGATAGAGGTTTTGACAAGTGCTGGACATCAGCAGCAATTCAGAATAAGCAGTGTATATTTCTCCAGGTAAAGTGACAAAATGTCTAAAAGCGTCAGAAGAACTGTGCGGTCTTCAATCATATCTAATATTCTGAGGCAAGCCTCTATTTATGCTCTGTGTTTCAGCATTCAAGGTGGCTGCAATGTAAAATTCCGTCAGCACCTACGACGAGAGAGCTTTTGTCTTACTTATGAGTGGTTATGCTGTGGAGACCATTGAGGCCACTAGAAAAATCCCTAAATTCCTGTTTAATGAACAGGAATGCTCATAGAATTCAATAGGAGTCTTTAAAACTGTGGCACACCGTTACGCATTCTTTTCCATCTGCGGTACTGATTTGAGAAGTTCTGTTTGATGAAAAATGACTTTCTCATGCTACTGTCCGAGTTCATGGTTTAGAGTTCCTTTTAAGGGGACTCTCATTGGATGCTAATCATACCTGTTGACAAGCCGCTCTGTTTTCAGACATATCAGCATCTTTCCTAGTTATCATCTCCATCAATGACGATGTAAGAAATATAAACATTGTCTCTCGAATCAAATATGTTGTTCTTTTCATATAATTATTTTGCTTCTATATGCACTCAAGAAACAGCTGTTGAAAGTTGAATGGGATGCAAAATGGCACCGCCCGAAGATGTTCTTGTTCACTCAGCTGGCTCTCCTCTGACGTGATACCTCCTGGCAGGGCTGTGTGGTGAATTCAACTTCTTTGACAGCCATCAACGCCACTGACCAGTGGGTTTGGGTTTTCTAGGGAGGGGAAAGAGTAGGGAAGAATTCTGTAGCTTAGTTTTTTTCCCCCTGCTGCTGGAGCTAAAGCTTCTGCCAACAGCCATCTAAATCAACACCATGCCAATGTGCTGTGCGGGCCGAAGGTCACTCCAACATCTGGCCCACTGTCTGCTCCTCTCAGGTTCGTCACTGGGCAACATCTGCTATGGCTTCTTTCTCAACCCCTCTTTGATCTCTCTGACAGTGAAAAGAAGCTTCTATCACCCATCATGTGTTAGAATTTTTTTTTTAAATTCTAAAACACAAGACATTAGATGACTTATGGAATTTTACATTTTTGCCCATTTTTTACTTTTTTTAAGTGAAACACTCTATTTGACATGGGGGCATGGACTAAAGTGATTCTACTCTTGATTTCCAAAAATATTGTCACAATAAGTCCAATATGTGAAAATATCTAGTCCAAGCACGCCTCATCTTGTCCCTCTCAGTCAGCACTTAAAGAATAAAAAGTGAATAGCACCAATGGTTCTTGCTTTTCATTTGTTTCCTGTCGATTGAAGAGTCCATGTTGCGATCTGTTGTTGCTTTTCTGACATTTCTTTTAGTAATTGAGATCTCGTGCATTTTTTAATCCAACAACTTGGAAAATAGAGGACAGTTTGGGGTTGCTGCATAATCTCTGGAGAAGTATTGGCAAATGGGATCAAGTTGCACCCAGCTGGGAGTGACACTCAATAGAATGTCCCCACCCCAGCAGCAGTTGGTGAGGTAGCCTGTTTTCAAAAGCCACATAGCTCCTGGATAAGGGAGTGAGCATTCCTGTAACACCTTTATCTCAGTGCCTCTTTCATTCCTCAGTCCTCCTCCCTCCAGGAACATTCTTTTGGGTCCATTCTGGAGCTGAGATTCAGCAAACATGTAATGAATGCCTATTCTACACCTGGCAACATCCTAGGTATTGGGCAGACGGAAGTGGACAAGGTAGACAGGCCTCCGAATTTTCTCAATTTGAATGGATAAGAAGGTCATCGAAATTTTCATGTCATGAAAAATCTCAGTGATTCAAAATGTGTTTGCCTTCCCCAAGAACTGGCAACCCATTGCTGTCTTTGTATGTGAGTATAATTATGATAACTTACAGTTATGACTATAGCAAGATTTTAATTCTAGTCCAAATCAAATGCCAAAACTCTCAGGAGAAAATTTTAATGCATTCTCCAGCACCTAGTTCAGAACCTGCTGCTCTTATACATGTCTGTGGGGAGAATTTGTGATCTTCTATTTTCATTCATTCTCCAAAAAGATTGTCGGTTTCCTTCTATTTTTCCTTCACCCTCCAGAAAACTAAAGCAGTAGATAAAATGACTTTTTTTCTGTGTGATTTAACTTTGGCTAACTAAAACAAGAACTTGTTTTTGTAGCATTTGCCACAATTTTCCAAGCACTTTTACTAAATTGGTATCATTTGTTCTTCACAAGAATCTCAGAAACATACAAGAAGCTCAGGGTTTAACTCTTAAATCCACAGTAACTGGGAAAGCCTATGAGGACTATAAATCTGCATATATGTTGGTCATTATTCATTTCTAATGTATCATTTTCATTCCATGAAAGAATTCTATAGGTGCTAGTTCTTCCAGGTAACAAATACTCCTGAAAGTGTTTTAAATCATCGATAAAATGTAGTAGGATTCAAGTGAAATGACAAAAAGAATGAAACGCCTGCATATGGGAATCAATCTAAGCACAGTCACAAGTCATGCAAAGATGCAAACATAAAGGAAGAAAGCTGAAAACACTAAGGCTCTCTCTCCTGAATACCTGCATGGCCCAAAAGACTGGGGGCAGGGGAGCTGGCTTCTCATTGCCTTTCTGCCAATTCCATGGCTGTGAGCAAATCATCTGATCTCTGTGGTTCTCAGGCTTTTACTTTTTTTTTATCTAAAAACAAAGGATTAGATGGTAAAAACAATAATTTAGATCCATTTTTTTTTGCTTTGCAGCATGAATTATCTCCATTAACCAGGATGTTCAGTTCTGATATTTTAAGAATCGGCAGTTTCACTAGAAAGGTTAAACACTTATTATGTTGAATGCAACCTTCATTGCAGGCACCAGGCTATCAGGATCCCATGGAATGATCCCATACCTGCTTTGAAATGATCAATAGGTGGCAATTCAGCCACTTAAAATAAGTGCTGTTGTTAGTAAAGAATAATCATGACCCTGTTAGTAAGTTTGGCAATGGGTTCTCTTTGTTCTGAATATAGAGCACTAAAAACTAAGAAGAATGAGTTAGTGTGAATAAATTATAAGGATTATAACTAAATATCATATTTACTATATGCACTTAGATAAGGGAAGAATAGAATCTGTAGTTTGAATTTTTTAGATTTGTATATAATTACCTCATTGGAGGTATCCCAAAAATGTTTACTTTCTTTTTAAAACAGCAGGATTATAAAAGACCCACCTCTCGCTTTTTTTTTTTTTTTTTTTTGGTCAACCAGAAGATTTACATATATCGCTTTGGCCACTAGAGGGAGTCTGCCTTGTCATGAACACTGAAGAAACCCTAGAGAACTAGAAAAGCAGGCTGTCTGAGTGTTGGTAACATATCCATTGTCTGTCCACGACATCATATGCATACAAATGCCGTGATAATCACATTTAATTTTATCAGGCCCCACATTTTTTAAAAAGAGAAATTTGAGATCATAGTTTTTTTTTTTTAAAAAACTACAAATTTCCAAAGTGACAAAAACTTAAAATGCTTCCTTAAAATGACATATTTTGCAAGCTGAAAGAACGTGAGGGGTTGAAGGACATAAGTCAGCGATAACCCTAATCACTTCAGTTTTCGGGCTGGCTTTTAGTCTGGAAGTAGAAGCTCCTTCTCCCTTAGACCCGCCTGCAGACAGCAGCTGGGCTGGCTCTCTCCTCCCGGCCTGCTGATGTACATCACCCCTAACCTGCAGGGACTTCCTTCCGGGGTGAGAGGGTAATTGTGTCTCATGTCTGGTCAGTCCTCGGCCTCTCTTCTGAGACTGCCAAACAAGTGACTTTGTGTGTGTATTTTCACAGAGCGGGTTTATAAATGAGGAGCTGAACGGAAACCACCTGCTCGTTTCACCTCAGCTCCGAGAAGCAGAGCAGGGAGAGGCAGCCTGTCCTTTCTCAGGATGGCTGGTGTTCAGTCAACGTGGACAATTGAGGAGTTCATGTTTTTAAAATTTCAGGTTTCCAACAGGGCCCTTGGATTTTTGCTTTAATGTCTTACCTTACACATTACTGACATTAGAGTTTATGCAATTTCTGCATTATTTCTTCTTAACCCTGTACTCTGAAATCATTCAGAGGAGCATGAAACAATTAGTAATCAAAACTCTCATTAGTTAATACATATACATATACATATACATATACATATATATATATATATATATATATATATAGGTGAACTTATATATATTTAACTTTTGCTCTTGCATTTAGATACTGGTATCTTTGAAAACTTGAAAGCCACTATATTCCTCCTAAAGAAAATCTGGCTCAGAGAGCCTGATAAAGTAGGCTAGCACAGTGCTTCCCAAAGATGGACCAGTTCTTTTTTTTTTTTTTTTGATACTGGGGATTGAACCCAGGGGCATTCTGCCTCCTCCAAGCTTTACTCCCAGCCCAATTTTTTATTCTTTATTTTGAAACAGGGTCTCACTAAGTTGTGAAGAGCCTCACTAAGTAGCTGAGGCTGGCCACGAACCTGTGATCCTCCTGTCTCAGCCTCCCAAGTACTGGGTTTACAAGCGTGCGCCACCACACCCGGCTCAGTTCTTTTGTTTCTTTTCCAATTTGTTGTGGATCAATACTTCTTTAAAGTACAATAAAAATGAATGACTCGAAAACTGAAATAAAAAGCATTTGAAATACTACCTAATTTATTATTATTATTATATATGACAGACATGAAATGGCTGCTTGTGCTTGCCATACGAGCTTCTAAACACTTCCTCACTGTTCTGTATCTCCTGGTGGGCCAGCGCACACAGTCCCTAGGCTGGTGCTTTGAGTGTCGCTAGGCTGGTAACATTCTCATTTTTCACTACAACTTCACACCTTCCTGATGATCCAATCAGAGAATAGGTA
Organism: Glis glis; assembly: GCA_004027185.1. NCBI lineage: Eukaryota > Metazoa > Chordata > Mammalia > Rodentia > Gliridae > Glis > Glis glis. The sequence goes on along the minus strand of PVJS01000116.1, from coordinate 29,043 downwards.
GTACAGGTTGAGCATCCCTAATCTGAGAATCTGAAATGCAAAATGCACCCAAATATGAAAATGGTTTGCTCATCGACATGATGTTACAATTAGGAAATCTCACACCTGCTCTCATGTGACCCATCAATGTCAAACTAAAATATATATGTATAATATTCTTATATATGTCTATATAAAGTGTATATGAAACATAAGTGAATTTTGCGTTTAGACTTGGATACCATCCACAAGATATCTCATTATGTATACACAAATATTCCAACATCTGAAAAAATCCAAAATTCAAAACACTTCTGGTCCCAAGCATTTAGAACAATGGATTCTTAACCTATACTGCCTTTCAGACTAATGCAAAACTCCAACTTTAACAGATCTCCCTGATTCTCCCTTGAATGGAGCAAGGCAATACTTGACAGGTTTTGCTTCTGTACTGAATATAGGGTTGGGCTAAGTAGAAAAGAAAAGTCTTAAAGACTACACAGTCTCTTAAAAGAAGAGATTGTGGCAGCGTGGGTTTAATGAAAATAAGGTTTCAAGTGCTTGATGCTGAGCATATAATTAAGTATCTTCCAGATTTTATTTTCTAGTCAACCTCCCACTACAAAATATTCAATGTTAATTTTTTTATGAGTTTGGGACAGGGATGAAGCAATGAAAGGGGGTCTTTGTGTTCATGAGATATTCAATAAGTAGAAAAAAAATCCAGAAAGCTTAGTAAAAGAACAAACTGAACACATTCCCTTATTTTTTCTTTCTTTTAGTTGCCCTTTTGAAATAGAGTTGATGGTAATTTTGTCTTTCAAGCCTCAACACATATTGAGATTAACTAAGCAAACACACTTGTCTTGCAGTCGATAGACCCAGTTATCATTTTGTCCTTACTAGCAATATGGCCTTCAGCAAATCACTTTAGAGCTCAGTTTTCTTTTCTCAAAATGGGAGAGTATGAACTCTGTCTTCCTCACAGGTGTGGTCGCTGGGCAGATCAAGTTAATGGGCTTTGAAGACCATCAGGCATGTTACACGTACACACACGTGTGTGTATATGTGTATGTGTGTATGGCATGATTTATTTTTCTTAAACATTTATTTTTAATTCCTATGAAATATGCATTCTAAGTGCATTGCTAACCTATTACATACATGTTTTTATTGTTCACTTTACCCCCAGTCCATCCTTAACATTAAGTACATGGTTATTTTTATTCGTTGTTCTAAAAGGTAGACCTCAAATACACATGATCAAATCTAGTTTTAAAAAAGATCAAGGAAAGGATCGTTTAAATGCCACCTCTACGATCTAGCCTCACCTTCCCAGTGATGTTCAGCAGAGTTGTGGTGCTGAGCTTGCAGGGCTGGAGGAAAGAGAGTTCTGCCTCTGAAGGTTCAGTGCCGAGCCCTGCTGTTCCCTCCCTCCTAGCCAAAACATACACACATGCACAGGACTGCACACATGTGCTCATGTACATGGGCACACATACACACTCATGCTGACATGCACACTCACAGGCACACATGTCCCAGTGTCTGACACTCAGTTGACTCCCTGTAGCCAGAGCCAGGCCTGCAATTTCTGCATGAAAATATCCTGTCATCCTGGTTCTGCTCCACAAAGGATCATAATGGGGCTTCTTTGGTAGAATAGCAATTGCAAATGAGATCACAAGGTCATTGCCCTGAGAGCAAAGAAGCAGGTGGTCTCCATGCTGTGACACTTGGCAGAACATAGTCCTCACCAGCCTCTTCAGTCCCAGAGGAGACAGATTTGAACAGTTTGACTTCAAATATGAAGTTCTGAAAATAGAAATTAAAAAGTACTTTTCACCCTAGTAAACAACAAAGATCTGCATTAGCTCCTGAAAGATTCACTTGTGGCTTTAGAACAGTTTGGAAGAATTATGGAATATCTTTCATTCATGCATACATGCATACATACATACATTCAAACACTTATTGAGCACTTATTATATATTAGGTCCAGTGGTTGGTGCTGGGTAGACAAAGGCAAAATCATCATCATCATCATCATCATCTGGGTCCCTGCTCTCATGAAAAAAATACAGATAAATATAATACAGGATGTAGAAATGGCTTCAGGAGACTTTTTCTCTTCTGCTCTCTTTGAAGGTGTACACAGAGTGATCAAGTCAGAGAGGGTTGTAGAATACTAGCTTGAGTTTATGTTTATCCTTACACAATTATAGCTGTGATCCAACTTCTCTCCACTCCACTAAGAACTGTCCCTGGCCATTTTCTAATTGTTTTAGTGATATCTGACGTGCAATGTTGAGGGAAACATCTAGCTGGAGCATGGACCATGCCCCATCTTTTCTCCAGAGTCTGGGTCAACATTGTGTAGTCCAAGCATCTGAGTTCATCAGTGAATAAAGGTGACCTGTCCTCTCATGGGCTGGTGTGCACTTACCATCTCACAGGAGACTTGGGTAAATGAGAATGTCCATTTATTAATTTTCATTGAGGGTTGAGCCTTTTGGAGTCATAAATGCTTGTGTCTCCTAACTGGAGCAGCTCAAGTTCCCCTCCAAGATGGAGGGCACATTGGCCTTCCTGAGGCTGCTTCATGACACTAGAATCAGAAGCAGTGGAAAGTGCACACTCTTGTGACTCTTTGGGACAGGCCTCTCTTGTCAGTGTATTGTGTGTTCATTTCTGGAATCCTTTCCCTCCAGTTCATCAGTGAATATCTTTCCTAATAATGCTCTTCCCACCGAGGACACTCAGTTGATGGTGACTGATTGCAACCCTTTAAGACAGAACGTGGATATCTGTACTCTGCACCTTCTAGATTCCCAGGAACTCTGATGAGTATGGTCAGTACTGACGAGTCGCGGGCAGGGGAGGTGTCCTGGCCCACTCAGCGCAGGGGGCTTGCTCAGGCCCTGCCCCTGGCACAGCAGTGCTCAGTTCCTCTGCAGATGTGGGCGGCTGGATTGGTGAGCGATACCAGCCCCTCCAGTCTAAATGCTCTGAGGATCCCATGACTATTGAGCCTGTGCTAGCGGCAGATGCGTTGCTTCCTTGGGCCACATTGAAATGGAAGGGACTTTTTGTGCCACCTAAGAACCTACTATATCTCAGGCAATGGCGAGCAGGAACAAACCTGTTGCATTTAGAGTTGAAAAGGACTTTTGAGGGCAACCACATTCCACCCCTAACCACTGTCGCCACCTCGAAACATCCTTCTGTGTTGGTCCTTATTTATTTATCGGCTGTGCGTGCAGTGGGATCCCCGCTTCTCTGGAAGCCTTTGTCCTTTGATAGCAGACAGGAGTTGAGACAGGAGGAGGTGGGTATCCATCAGACTTCTGACCTCTCTGTCAGAGCTTTTGAAGTGCTCAGTGGTCACTAAATCAGCTTAATGTCCCTTAACGGTTGAATGTATGTTGATAAATGCCAAAATGTAGATATTTTGGTCAAGTGTACAACTTTGATTAGTGCTTATGACAATTTAGGCTTTATGAAACATTTTAGACGCTATGGATATTGTTATAGAATACGGAATGAATATTTAAGCCACTCATAGAACCCCCCTCGCTGTCACTATTGAAGTGCCTCCGCTCTCCATCTCAGAGTGGTCACAGCCCAGGGTGCCCCTCTCAGCCCGGGTAGGGACTGGGGAGTGGGGGTGAATGCCGTGCACAGTGACCCATGTGCAGTTCCTCTGTGCTGTGAGTATCTGTTTCCACTTCTTTCTGGAAGGCATAAAACTAATTGCTTATGTGCATGTTTAAGCCACAAAAATGTCCTGACAGAAAGCAAGTGCCTCGGGATATTTGTATCCACATCCCACAGCTTAGAGAACACAACTAGTTGTAGCTAAAGGAGAAGCTTACGCTTGGGATGAAACAGTTTTCACTTTTCAGAGTTTATTTTACATATTTTTTAATAGAATAAGTCTCGCATATTTCTTTAGTCATGGTTTTATGTGTATGTGGTGTTATTGAAAAAGTATATTATTCCTTCAGATTTAGGGAAGAATAGTACTACATTTTGTTTGTTCATGTTAACCAGCATTTTCTCAGCAGGTCCAGGAAAAAGGAATTAGATGTTAAAAGGGCCTTATAGGCTCTTGACTTCAAAGTGCACTGCACCATAAGAGTAGCTCTCCTTCCTCCCATCATACACAACAGCTGGGTTGGTTTGTTATTTTCTTTGACAGGGATGCTTTGTCATAAACATAGGAAATGGAATCAAATAGTTTACACAGTTTAAAGAATAACCGGCATTGGAAGAGCCTTCAGAATTAGGAAAAAAGAGCATTGCATCACCATGTAACATAAGGGAAATGTGTATTTTGACACTGTAGGTACTCAGCTCTGCTTTACTGATGCTTTATTTCTGAAGAGTGGAAAGACCAATTTAAACCCCAACCAAATACAGTCATTGTTTTGCTGGTCTGTTGGCCAGTTCGTTGTATATAAGCTAGAGAAACAATGGATATTTAAATGTGCATAGATTTCATTCACAAATACTCATGCAGAAGAGAGAATGTATGGGTGCTTCACAATTTGGAGAACAATCTTTCTGGTATGAGCCTGGGAGTGTCAGTATGTAAGATGGCATTCACGGTTCCTGTCAGTAAAGCAGCGCCTGCAAGTGTGGGTGCACTTGTGAGACTTCAGCTATTAACGTGTCCCTCTCTTTAGGGAAACACTAGAAATAAAGTTGAATTTACAATTCAGTTGTGTTTTGAATGTATATAAGTATTTACTTCATCATTCCTTTAAATACTGAGCTCCCATAGTACATTATAAATATAACATATCTTAAAGTTTGATATTCATACAGATTTTTTAATCCATCTCAACATCTATGCTATATATTTGGAAACAAGTTTTTTGCAGTACTGGGAATTGAACCCAGGGACATTCTACCCCTGAGCTATACCCCCATTCCTTTTATGTATTTATTTTTTTGAAACAGGGTTTCAATAGGTTGCTGAGATCTGGCTAAATTGCTGAGGCTGGCCTTGAATCTGCGATCTTCCTGTGTCAGCCTCCCATGTACTGTGATTACGGGCATGTGCCACCATGCCTGGCTACAAATGATATTTTAAAGATAAAAAGTTAGACACTTACCTCTTTTGTACAACTAATTCAATATTCAAAGAAATGAAAGAATTTCAAATGTACTGGCAGACACCTAAGAAGTGTGTGTGTGTGTGTGTGTGTGTGTGTGTGTGTGTGTGTGTGTGTGTGTTTGGTACTGGGAATTGAATCCAGGGACATACTACCTCTGAGCTACACCCCCAACCAGTATTTTTAATTTATTTTTATTTTGAAACAGGGTCTTGCTAGGATGCTGAGGGTCTTGCTAAATTGCCGAGGCTGGCCTCGAATCTATTATCATCCTCTCTCAGCCTCCCAAATACTGGGATTACAGGTGTGCAGCACCACACCAGCAGAATCCAAGAAACTGGACTGGCACTTAGCCAAAGTTGGACTCCTGAAAGCTTACAGGGAGCAGTGCACACCTCATAGGTGTTTCTTTTTACACCTATTGAAGATTTGATAGATTTGATAGATCTTCAATATCTAGTATTGTGCCTGGCATATAGTTTACATTAAATAAGTATTTATTGCTAAATAAGTAAATGAACAAAAAAGGAAGGAAGGGAATAAAGGAAGAGAGGGCTCCCAATGGAAACACTTCAAAAGGGAACTGCTTTTTGTAGACTAACTGTAGTCCCTACAGCCACCCAAGCCCCTGACGCTCTGTTGGGAGAGGTGATGGACACAGAGTGGAAGGGCTTGTAGGGTTCCTGCAGGGCCTTCACAGGCATGAGGACCCAGCTTGAATACTGGGTTCTCTGTGCAGACATTCATGTTATCATGGGGCCCTCGCTGAGTCAGGGAATGAGTTTTATTCTGGCTGCCAGGGTGAAAAGCATCGGTCGAGGACTATTACTTGGTACTAAGTGTGTTTGTATGTATTGCGATACGGGGTGAGCGGGCACTGCACAGCCAGGAGATGGCTGGCAAGGGAAACGCCACTTGCAGGATGCTATTAATGCTTTTGAACCAGCGCTGTCTCCATTGCCAGAGAGATGGGCCTTAGGTAGCCACTGCTTCATATTGAAGAGAATCTTGCAGACAACCTCAGGGAGACCCATGGGTGTGTGAGAAATACTATCTCAAGAGAAAAGATGTACATTTACCAAGTGAGGCTTTTATTATTTATTACTTCTTTCACAACATTGAAAGCAGGTGGAGCTCTTTTCCCAGCTATACAGTGTAACACATGGTTGAAAAATGCTTGGAGAAACTTTGGTATTATCCAAGAAGTAATTTTTGTAAAAGAAAAATTTCCATTTCTGAAGCACCTGTTATATACCACATATTTTTAGATGTTATCATCTTTTTTGTTTTGTTTGGGACATTTAAATTTTTTTAATTGAGATATAATCCATACGCTAAAAAAATTCACTCGTAAATTGTATAATTCATAGTATATTCACAAGGCTGTGGGACCATCTAATTCTGAAACATTTTAAATCGCCTTCAAAAGAAACAGTCACTTCCCATTTGTCCCTCCCTTCACCTCTAGATCTACTTTCTGTCTGTATGGATCTGCCTTTTCCATACAGACAGAAAGACATTTTACATGAATGGAATCGTACAATATATAACATTTTATGTCTACCTATTCTCACTTAGCAAAACATTTTCAAGGTCTATCCTTGTTGTAGTATGTATTAATACTCCATTCCTTTTAATGGCTAAATAATATTCCATTGTGTGAATATACCACATTTTGTTTATTCACTCATCAGATTATGCACATCTGGATTGTTCCCAGTTTTAGCTATTGTGAATAATGCTGATGTGAACTTTACGTACAAGTTTTTGTATGGGCACAGATTTTCTTTGCATTTGAGCGCATAACTAGAAGTGGAATTGCTGAATCATTTGGTAATTCCGTGTTTTAATTTTGAGAGTCTGTAGGAATTTTTTTTGCCAGTGGCTGCACCTTTTACATTGCCACCAGCAGTGTAAATGGGCTTTTTATTTCTCCATCTCCTTGGCAACACTTGTCATTGTCTATTGATAGTAGCCACGCTAGTGGGTGAGAAGTGGTGGTTTTGATTCATGTTACCCTGATGACTAATGATACTGAACATCTTTTCATGTACTTATGGGTCACTTGTCTAAGAGTGATTGTGTTGGTAATTGTGCATGTCTGCATTATTTAGGAGACAAAATAAAGGTGGACTTTCATTCACTCTAGCACCAAACATTTGCTGAGCACCTCTCTCCTGCACCTGCTGGCGACTACTGGCAAGGTGGCATCTGTAGCTACTTTTGAGTGAAATCATCTCTGAACCCTGGAAAAAAATATTTGAGTACCGATCGTGACCTTACACATTTTTTAAACAAATCTATTTAGTACATATTGATTATATAAGTAAATTGAAGTTTAACATCATTTATGCTGTCTAAAGAATCTATTAACTTATTTAATTATTTAAGGTTGGTAACAACCAATAGTCAACATTGTTATCATCTCCAGTTCACAGACGAGGAAGTGGTGGCAAAGAGAGAGGAAGGAACTTTGAGTGTCACACAGCTAGTAAGCAATGTGGGTCTGGACCACTTGCTTTGAGCCGCCGCGCTCTGCCGTCCTCACACTGTGCTGTCTCTCCTGCCTCAGTACTTGCGGTGAGGACTGCATACGCCCAGTGATGCTCCCATTTACCAATAGTTGCTGAATGCTCACCCTGAGCGGGTATGATCCATGCCCTGGGGAGCAGCCGTGGAGAGGCTGGGCAGAGCCCCTGCCCTCAGGGGTTCACCTTCTAGTGGGGGGACATGCCATCTCCTGTGAGCAGAGAGACCTGTTACCTGAGGCAAGGTGAGGGGAGAGAGGGTGATGGGGTGGTTGGAGAAACGTGTGGATGGGGAGCCAGGGGAAGCTTTTCCAGGCACGTGTCATTTGAACAGTGACAGGAAGAAAGTGAACCACGGAGTATCTGGAAGAACAGTGTTCCAGACTGTAGAACCAGCAGGTGCAAAGTCCCCAAGATCTGAGCTTGGCTGGCAAGCTCCTGGGACAGAAAGAAAGGTGCCATATGCATTCTTGTGTGTGTGTGGGGGGGAGTAACTGGGGATCGAAACCTGTGAGCTACACCCTCAGACCTTTAAAAAATTATTTTTTTAGATTTTCAACAGGGTCTCACTAAGTTGCTGAGGGCCTCACTACGTTGCTGAGGCTGGCCTTGAACTTGCGACTCTCCTGTCTCAGTCTCCCAAGTACTGGGATTACAGACATGTCCCCCCACTCCCGGCCCATCATTCATTCTTTAAAGGCAGGGATACATTCTGAGCAATGTGTCATTAGGTGATTTGGTAACTGTGAAGGCTCCATCTAGTGTATTTACACAAACTAGGATGGCTGCTACATCACTAGGGCATATCATCCTATGGGACCACGGTTCTGTATGTGTCCCTCATTGGATGAAAGACAGATATGTGGTGGGTGGTCGTATTTTTTTCACTTATTTATTATGTATTCATTTATTTGTTCCTTCATTTGGTGGGGTGGATGTTGGGTGACATCTGAGTCAACAGGGGACATAGTTTAGAAAAGAACCACTTGCAGGTAGCGCAGATCTCAGTGGTGCAGGGGCAGCAGTAGAGAGCACAGTACCAAGAAGATGCCCACAGAAAGCAGGAATGGAGGGATGATTAGAAAGCTGTACTTCCTCATAAACACAACATTGCTAAATTGTTGCTTCAATTTTTAATTTCTTTTTTAGAGAATTTTATTTGTGCAGTCGAATTTTACATTGTAGTGAGATTCAAAGTTATACATTCTTATATGCACACAACATCTCTTGGTGTAGTCCCCTCCTCACCCGATCCCACTACCCCATGCTCCTTCCCAGTACATACTAGAAAGGTTGGTGGTGATACCTTCATATAGGAACTAATATTATTTGGTCTGTTTCCTTTCCCAAGTCTCCTTTTCCCCTCTCCTCCGTCCTCTGCTAATCCCCTTCCACTATTCTACTGGTCTCCCTCCGCATTCATCTGAAGCCCCTTTTGTTTCCTATTTTCCCTCTAACTTCCACATAGGAGAGGAAGCATATGGCCCTGGACTTTTTGAGGCTGACTGGTCTCACTCAGCACAATATTCTCGATTTCAATGGGAAAGTGACTGCGCGTGACGGTCAAGATCTGGCTCTTTCTGTTGCCCTATAAAGTGCTTCATTCAAACCAGATTTCTGGCTAAAGTATCTGAAATTTGAGTCACTGGTAACCATCACCACCTTTATTTTCTGTTTTTAATATTCAAAGGGCCCACGGGGTGGTTTCTTGGGAATTCATACAAGTCACAGGCACTTGTATTATATTCATACAAGGCACTTGTATTATATAAACAAAATAACACCCTGGTGCTGAAGGACAAGTAAGGTCTGATTTCGTGTTTGTAATATAAATAAAGTAGAAATGTTGGGACTGTCCTCCTCCAACCACAGAAATGGGTTGGGCAGGGACTGTCACGTTATTTTTCATGAGAAGACAAAGGACTAGTGAAGCTTATCAGCTGGGAAAAGCAAAAGGAACATATCTGGAAAATAAGAGTATATTCAAAAGGAAGGCCCAGTGGGTTAGATGGACTAAAGTAAGCACATACAACACTGGAGAGAAAAAACCAGGGTGTGATGAGAGAGAAAAGATTATGGCGGCATGGAGCTCAGTGGTAGCGGGCTTCCCCAGCTCACATGAGCCCCTGAGCTCCTGGATCCCAGCACTGAGGGGAGGAGGGGGCGGGGGCTGGGAAATATGGTTTATTTTTCTTGTGGAGAATAAAATTTGCTGTAACAGGAGAAAAGTCAAATGAAAAGGCTCTCTGTTCCTCAGTAACTGAAATTTAAAAAATAGAATGAGAAAACAATGTTGAAAACTCATGAGTATTTCTAATAAAAAAAAAACTGAGCTATCTCTGCTGGAATGGCTCTTTTGCCTATATATATATATATATTTAAGATTATAAATATATAAATATATATATGTATATATATATATATTTAAGATTACATTTAAGGGTCGGGTATGGTGGCACATGCCTGTAATCCCAGTACTTGAGAGGCTGAGACAGGAGTATCACAGGTTCAAAGCCAGCCTCAGCTACTTAGGACCTCAGCAACTTAGTGAGAACCTGTTTCAAAATAAAAAAATACATATGTTTATATGTATATATATATGTAATATATATGTGTGTGTGTGTGTGTGAGAGAGAGAGAGAGAGAGAGAGAGAGAGAGACTTGGGGTGTAACTTGGAGGTAGAATGCCTCTGGGCTCAGTCCACAATACCACAAAAGGAAGGAAGGAAGGAAGGAAGGAAATTTAACTGATGATAGCAACAAAAAATATTTCCAAAAGCAAGAAGATACCTTAAAAGCTTGTTTCCATCTATCCACATAGCGCAAATTAGTAAAGGACTCTTTCTAAGTCTGTGGGGCTCAGAGGAGCCACCTGAGGTGCTCAAGTTTAAGAGATGTTTGCTTACTTAAGCATGCATTTACAGACTCACACCCCTTCCTTTTACTAAAGGCTTTTTCATTGTTCCCTACTTACCTGCCCCAGTCACTGGGCAATCAATTAGTGATACTAGAAATCCCTATGTATGCACTTTCACAAATAACCTCTATTAGTTGGTCTCAAAGTAGAGACTGGTTTTGGTCACCTTCTTATCTTTCAAGCTGACTGTTGAATGGGTGAATCAGTATACATGTGTGGAAACGTTAGTTGGATTCTCTGGTAGCATCCTAAGTTTGACTGTCTTAATGAAGTTGAATTTCAACATAGTTTATGAAAGTTTTACATCTCTGAGTCACGAACTCTACCCCTTCTGTCCCCTAGAAACTCTGATACATCTTCAAGCATCCTTACCCAGTTTCCAGAAACTGGCACCAGGATCTATCTATCTCTCTATCTCTCTATCTCTATCTATCTCTGTCTCTCTCTCTTTCCCTCCCTCCCTCAGTCCCTCTCTCCCTCCTTCCCTCCCTCTCTCTCTTTCTCTTTCTCTCTCTCTCTCCTTCTCTTTCACACACCGACAGACCATTTCCGTTTAATGAAAGCAATTTCCTGAAATTTTGCAAGAGTTCTAATTTCTTGGGATGTGGAAGGTCTGCACATTCCCAATCACATATGAATAGCATCCCCTCAGAAACATCAACGACTTGTGCCCACAGACGTGGCTATCACTGGGTATTCTCTACCTCAAAGCAATGTTTTTGTCTTTATTTTTCTGTAGATAGAATGTTCATCTCTAACAGCAACTGTGTGACCACATATTAACTAGAGACTTTGTTTTGCTGTGCTCTTGGCTTGTACAAAATATTCTGGAGGTGGGGGGAGGCTCAGCTTGTCTGAGGAGGAGGCGCCCATCCTGGACCAATGAACTGAGGCTGAGAGACTGGTCTTGTTGCACATGTACCTCCCATGAGGATGGTTGAAGGAGTGCCTGCTATAGTATCTCATGGGTGTCCACAGCACTGTGACAGATGAGCCAGCATTTTATGTGTAACTAATAGGTTGGCTTTGTTATTACAGAAGGAATATTTTGGTCTGATTCGTTCCTTCTTTTGTTTTAATGACTTTCTAGTGTTAAAGAGTTGATGCTAAATAAATCCTGCTAGACTAGTGCCCACAAGAGCCCTGTATGTCCCTCTAAGTGGAGGACTAGTGCCTAACTCTTTTAGGAGCTTAGGACAATCTGTAGACTCTCAGCCTTGGCGCATGCAGACAGCAGGCCTGAGGCAATGATATCTGCACATAATATACCCAAACTCTGTTTCTAGACAAGAATAAATTTGAGCATGGACATGGGCTACCTGTGTGGTAGGTCTCATCCATATTCCTTGATACTGGGAGTGATATAAAAGACAAGTTAGGGTTAAATGGGCAACAAAAGCAAGACATACAAGAGAGACCTTAGGACTGAAGCTTTAGTCTTAAGCATTTAGGCAGAGGGAGAGTTCAGGTCGAAGGCAGGAGCTGGGAACCAGAGTTCCAAACCAGAACAAAAATATCCAAAATGGGTAGACACAGAATTAGCTGGAATTATGGTTTAGCTATAAGGACATCTTTTTTCTTTTTTGTGGTACTGGGGGTTGAACCCAGAGACATTCTACCTCCGAGCTATACCCCCAGCCCTATTTTTTATTCTTTATTTTGAAACAGGGTCTTACTAAGTTGCGGACGGCCTCACTAAGTAGCTGAGGCTGGCCGCAAACCGGATCCTCCAGTCTCAGCCTTCCAAGTACTGGGATTACAAGCATGCACCCCATGCCTGGCTCAAGACATCTTCCTAGAGTTCCTTTAAACCTTAGGAGGGGACCATGAAAAGCAATGAGGTGATTCTAGCTCTGCAGTAAAAATAACAATAATAAGAGCAGCTTAACCTTATCTAACACTTACTGGGTGTCAGGGAGTATGTTAACTGCTTCCTAACAATGATCTTACTTGGCAGACCCGATTTTATACCTAGTTTATATTAAAATGAAAATCCTAAGATACATTTTTATGTAAAGAAATCAAGGACTGTGGTTCCTTCTTATGCACTCCTTCCAGCACATAACCTTTGGGAATATTTTGATGAATCCTTAATTTTCTGACACGTAATGATTTTAGATTAGATTTTAATGTGATGGCGTTAAGAGCTTTTATGGCCTGTCCTCCTCAGTTGCTTGAGAACATTCTGGCAAGCTGTTGGTTCTGTGCTTGTCCATAATTGTCATTTTTCTTGGAATTAGCTAGTATAATCATCATTGTTGTTTTTTTAAGCCCTTAAAAGTGTTCTATTTGCCTTATTTCTGTGTTTTTACTGTAAGAACTTTTAGTTCTTATTTAGGTGTTATTTAAATATTTCTGGTACCTCTATCACAACTTATATGCCAGCACATCCTTCTGATCAATTTTAAAAGATTTAGTTTTCTTGTTGTTGTTTCTTAAGATTTTTGATTATCTGGTTAGTACATGAAAATGCTTCATTTTGAATTGAATGGGCCTTTAGGGTTGAAAGCACTACATTTTGTTTTGAATATATTTTGTCACAGTATATATTTTTGCCCTGCAACCCAAAACATTGGATGCCTATTAGGCCTATAACAAGCTTAATTCCAAATGTACATGTAAATATATTTTGTCTAGTGGGCTTCTCTGTTAACATTCCCGAGTTTTTGTTTTAGCATCATAATGCGTTGCCTTTTACATTAGAACAAAAGCCCCCAAATGTCGGTTCTTCAGCTGACAATACCAGTTTTGTCTCTTAATTAGAAAAGAGAATAAAGCTGTTTAGGGGTGTCAATAAAATGACAGATGCATCATTAGCAGAAGGCTATGGTGGATCAGTTCTGTGCAAATACTTGGAATGGAATTAATAGGAATTTCTGCTAGCATATTTAAATTGAAAGCTTGAGGGAAGAAAGCAGTGTTTTAACACAGTGCACTAGTCAAAGAAAATGGGAGCAAATGACCATTTAAGACTGAATTAAGAGTGCAAGAGAAATCAAGTTGCAATAGGAGATATATTACTGGGAATTTTATATATGATTAATATGTCATCACAAATGAGCCATTATGGGTATTATATGATTAATTCATTTAATAAATATTTATTGAGGGCCTATTATGTGCCAAGTATGATAAATCTAATAAGAATGTATAATCCCTGAATTCAGGCCCAGTGTGTCTGCCCCTTCTTTTTAGTAGGCAAAATTTCAGTTCAACCAGGAGTATCTGCAGAGTTTTTTCGAAGACTTTGCATTCTATAAAACCCAAGTCACTCAGTGAGATTCGAAGGAGAATTCTACTTAGTTCCTATTTCCTGAAGGGGCAGCAAGGTTGCTTTAGTAAGTGCAGGTGGGACGCGCAGGTGTGCTCAGACTTAAAATGCCAGTTCCTGTTATTCACTGATCAGGAACTACTTTACTTATGAGACTAAAGCACTTTGTCCTGTTCATTGATTAGATTCCCAGAGCTTAAGCCATGCTGTCAGAGGTGGCTGCCCTGTAAGTATTTATCAATGAATGGTTGACGAAAGAACCCACGTACACTGAAACAAGCAATAAACTAACTGGATAGCTTTTAAGAAAGTCACCAGTTAGCATGCTAGAAGGCTGTCGTTTTGTTCGAAATTTATTTGTTTCTCATTCTGTCTACATATATCATCATTCTAGGTGCTGTGATAGGATTGGAGAGGGAGGGAAGGGAATATGCTGTCCCTGGCCTCCTTGAGCTCCAAGTTGAGGCGTTATAAGTTGAATGATTCTGATCAAACCAGATATCAATGCAGACGAGTATTCAACATCATAGACTTCTAAGCGCTAGCCTTGGAGAGGTACACACAGTTTTTTTTTTTTTTTAATCTGAGCAGGAAAAAATGCATTGGCGCTGGGCCAGGATCTAGTTATGTAATTTTGTGGCTAACCTTGAGATTATTCCTGGAAAGTTCAAGTGTACACTCTAAGGACCTGCCCTACTCGCACTTCTGGCTCTTACTCTCCCCGGTTCACCCACCTGTGTCCTAGTGGCATAGCTCACATATTTAACACCCAGAGTGGATTTTTAGTCCTCTTTCTATATGATAAAATCATTTAGTGATTATTATGTGCTAATCAGTAATACATGTTTTCTTAATAGTTTAGTTTTTAAAATTAATGAAGAAATTTTATTTTATAGATGTTATTCACAATCAATAACATTTGTTGTACACAAACTAAAATTTGCATTTACTACACAAAAATAATTCACCTTGCAATTTTCAGTGTTTCATTATTTTCAGCTTTAAACATAAATACAAAATGCCAGGGGGTTCCACAGAATGACAGAATTATAACCTAGATTTTGTTTTCTCATCATCACAATACCTGTGCAATCATATTTATTTAGGATCAATTGCTTAAACCAAGAACTATGTGAAACAGCTGGGTTAGGCCAAATGCATTACATTCAAAGCGAGTTTGCCCATTTTCAAACAGTCAAGAACTCTCTTGAAAAGAATGCATGTTGTCGAGTCTGGCTATGTCAAGAGTGCTGATGGTTTAACTGCTGGTTCCCCAAATTGAACTTCCTTGCAAGATACCATGTTTATGAAAGGAAATTCAAGAAATATTTTCTAACTTACATAACCCTAATGATTGTATGGAACTTAGGTCAACACAAAAGAATTTTAGGTTGTGGAGGGTTTTGTTACTAACATTATCTGGATTGTTGGCACAGGGTGATAATGCAGAGCAGACCCACTTACAGTAGTGTTATCATTGTTTTTAAATTCTCTGCACACATTGCCCACCTTTTCACCCACGCCCAGGGTGGAGCACGGCCACTGCTGCCCCTTCTGTCACCGCACTTGACCACTTGCTCCACCTGTGGACGTAAGCCTACCTGACCATGGAGCCAGGGTTCTCCTCCTTCAGTGGGCTGGGTGCACTTACCAGACCCTACCTAGTCCCTGATCTCTGTTCATGGCACTGTTTGGTCTGACCCATACGTTTCCAGAGTATGTGTCTCTGCTATTTCTCTACTATTGCAACTTCCTGACTTATTGACATTCTAAATTTCATAACTTGTCTGCCTGGACCTACTGTGCTTACCTGCGTCTCTTTGCCTTGATTGAC
This sequence comes from Glis glis, assembly GCA_004027185.1. NCBI lineage: Eukaryota > Metazoa > Chordata > Mammalia > Rodentia > Gliridae > Glis > Glis glis. The sequence continues at coordinate 13,394 of PVJS01000116.1, read as the reverse complement.
ACTGATCTTCTGTTATTACTCAGCTCGCCTTGCCTCTTGCTTTGTCCAAATTCTGGCCCTAGTCCCTGCCTCCCTGGCTTGCTTGCTGGCCTCGCTTAGTCATGATTTGCTTGGCACTGGTGGTCAGGAGGGAAAAAGTAGCAATTTGATGAGGGAAAGTACATTTATGAGATTTCTTCTAGTGAGTCTGCAAGTGGGGGTGGGATCAAACATTGCCTTAGCCAATTGAGAGCTTTGGGGAATCTGGACTGACGGAAGTCAACGACCGAGAATCCAGTAGATAGAAATGCACAGGTCCGGCTGTGGCACCCTGTTAGGGAGTAGGCAAGGTGTCAAACAGTGGTTGTCAACCCACATTTTCAGATCACTTGGAGAGATTCAAAAATTACCCATGCTTGTCTCATGCCAGAGGAACTGAATTAGACTTTTTCAGCCTGGAACCCAGGTATCATTTCTTTAAGGTTCTGCTGTTATTCTAACATTGAGCAGGGAGGGGTTGAGAATGACAGATGTCAAATTCTGTAACCCAGGTTTAGTCTGAAGTGAAATGAGCCCGGTTAGAATCAGCTGTGACCCAGGACTTGGCTGGATTCACAAGGACAAGACCATTAAGTAGGAAGGTCTAAGAAGGACAAGAAGGGCTGATTATCTGGCTATTAACAGAGACACCCCATGCGAGAGGTGACGACGGTTGGTACTAGCTCGCAGCAGTGGGAGCCCTGTGGAAATGAGATCCTACAGTAGCGCTGGGGTCCTAAGTATGGAAAGAGTGGTTCAAAGGCTCAACTGAAGTCCCAGAATTGCCAGACCACTGGAGTGGATGTCACCAGGAACTGAGTGCCTGGAACTAGAGAGTGAGTGGGCTGGACAGGAGGACAGGTCTCTCGTCTGGTGGCTGGTGTGGTAATGCAGCGTCTACCCCATCCCCTGCTCTTTCTGTACTTTCTCCCTGTCAGGGCAACAGCAGGCTTTCCAGTGTTTTCCCTCCACTTTTCAAGTCTTTCCTCACTTTTGCCTATTCTTCACATTGGTGATAGAGTGCTTTTTTCAATACTCTGTCCTGCCCTTAATAATAAACCTTTAATGACTATCCCCTTCCAATCTTGTCCAGATCTTTCTAGCCCCTTTCCAGATACCAGAATGTCTTTTCTATCTTCGCCTCTATTTTCCATCCACCCCCACCAGCTCCGGTCCCTATCCTTCATGCAACTTGACGCTTTACTCTTGAAATGCCACTTGCCCCATCTCCTCCTCCATCTGCTAACACGCTGCTTACCCAGGTGCTGTTGCTGGTGAAGCCACGTCCTCTCCCTTGCCTGGCCCCACCAGGCTCCTGCTCCCATCTCGCCCCCATGATGCTATGGTGAGCTTTGTGAACTACTGCTCTTATTTAACTAGCGATATGATTTTGTCCCAGAATTTTGATGAAGACAGATGTAAAGTGGCCCAAAATGCAAAGTTTAAAAAAAAAACAAAGATTACAACCATTCTTTTGAAACCAGGTGGAAGGTATCATTGTTGTGCAGCATTTGACTTAATAACAGCTGTTCATAATGATGGCCCCAGTCATTTTAAAACAATCTTTCAATTATGATCATTGTGCAATATTGAGTCAAGGAAATTTGTGATAAAATGTACAAATATTGCTATCCAGAATATTTTCTGAGATTTACAGCCAGAAAAAAAATGGACTTATCTAGAATATTCCATTTCTCCATGATCCAAAACAAAGGTATTTCTTTATTTCTCATTAATATCTTCAGGTTTCAGGTGGACATGAGTTTTATTTTTATTTATTCATGTATTTGTGATATAGGGGATTGAACCCAGGAGCATTCTACCTCCAAGCTACACCCCCAGCCCTTATTTTGAAACAGGGTTTCACTAGATTGCTGAGAGCCTCACTAAGTTGCTGAGACTGGCCTCAAACCTGTGATCCTCCTGTCTCAGCCTCCCAAGTACTGGGATAACAGCTGTGCACCACCATGCCTGGCTTGAACATGAATTTTAATTGGTAGTGGGTGGGTATGCTCAAAACTAGGTCTCTCTGAGATATTCTTCTGTGTGCTGCAAAATGTTGTACACATCAGAGTGCTTGGTTTCTGCAAGGAAGGAAATGCTTGCATTCTCTTTATCTTTGCTTTTTATTTTCACATAATAACTACAAGGTGCTGGGCGTGGTGGCACACGCTTGTAATCCCAGTACTTGGGAGGAGGAGACCAGAGGATCTGGGTTCGTGGCCAGCCTCAGCTACTTAGTGAGGCCCTCTGCAACTTCGTGAGACCCGGTTTCAAAATAAAGTATAAAAAATAGGACCGGGGGTGTAGCTTGGAGGTAAAATGCCCCTGGGTTCAATCCCCGGTACCGCCAAAAAATAACTACGAGGTGAAGAAAATATAAGCTGGAGTATCAGTGCTACTACTTATGTTCATCATTTATTTAGAGTTAGCATTATTTGCTCATGCACACATTTGTTCTCTCAACAAATACATATCTAGCATTCGCCCAGTGCCAGACACCTTGCTAGATACCAGTCAGTCCAATGCCAACAAGGTCAATGGTATAGCAGCCTGGACAAGCAAGGAAAGCCCCCTTGACAATGCTGCACGGCCTGTGCCAGGGACTAAGGTGTGCACTCTCGACGCTTGGGAACACAGGCTGTCTTGAAAATAGAAACACCAAAGCAACAAAAGAAAAATGGAAATGAATTTAAAATATCTGTCTCCATGTGCATTATAGATAGAGTCGGTACTCAGCTGTTAAATCCAGCAAAAATTCCATTGCTTTAATTAATTTCTTTGTGCTGATTCTTCCTGGTAAGCCTTAATTTTAACAAAGTTAATTAGGTTGAAGATTAAAAATCCCATTAGTGTCGATCATTCACTTCTTGGCTCTGTCAACAAGGTACTAAAACCTTGCTCAGTTCCAGAGGGGCAGGCGGAGGAAAGGAAGAGAAAAGAGCAGTCCAGCTAGCTGTTTGGCATTTTTCAGGATGTTTTATTCTGTTTTTAAGGTTTTAGGTAGATATCGGCTATCATCATTTGAAAGCATATTTTTTGCTTTTCTAAGCACCACTTAGCTCATATTCTTTAGCTCCGTGGCTATTTATTTTCTGAGGTGTGTGGCAATGGTTACGTTCACTAAGAAACTCTATCCCATCTACCCTGATTATCTAATTTGCAGGTTTGCAGGGCATAGATTTTTAATCAAGGACTTGTTTCCACTGTCACCTCATCTGACTGTTTATTATGGCTAGAGACTCATTGGTGGCTAATATCTCACTCAGAGCAAGAAAGAACAAACAATTAATAGAATCATGAATTGCCTAAAGGTCATAATTCTATTCAAAATACTGGTCTGGTTGAGTTATGCTTTCTGCCTCAGCTCCCATGCCTGGCTCACAGTGGGAAGAATTGAAGAAAGGCAAACACCTATTGTTAAGACTTGCTCCCCAGAAAGTGGCTAGAGTGCTCAGGCAGCAGCCACACAGAGTGATCAGAGCCAGGAGCACAAGCTACAGGCTCCAACCGGCTGCCTGGTTCATACAGAGAAGGAAACCAGAAGAGGTGGAGGTGACAGGAAGCCATCTGAAGTCAAGTTCCAACAGGGATGTGGCAAGGCATTCTGCCTCCTGAACACTTGAAGGTCAGGGGAAATTTGATCAAGGTTTAGGATTAAAAATACAGAGTATAGCCGGGCATGGTGGTGCACGCTTGTAATCCCAGTACTTTGGGAGGCGGAGACTGGAGGATCCGGGTTCGCGGCCAGCCTCAGCTCGTGCACGTGCACGCTCGTGCTCTCTCTCTCTCTCTCTCTCTCTCTCTCCCTGTCTCTCTCTCTCTCTCTACTTAGTGAGGCCCTCCGCAACTTCGTGAGACCCGGTCTCAAAATAAAAGTATAAAAATAGGGCCGGGGGCGTAGCGCGGTGGTAGAACGCCCCTGCGTTCAATCCCCGGTACCGCAAAAAAAAAAAAAACACAGAGTATGTGTTATGTACAACAGGGTTGTCTCAAAACGAGGTAAGAGAAAAATGAGAACAGGGAACAACCCCGTGAAACTTGTCTAAGATACCAGCAAAAGATGGGAAAACTTCAAGAGACTGGAGCAACTGGGGAGGCTAGGTAGGGAGCTTGAGTCTTCAAAGTGTGTGTGTGTGTGTGTGTGTGTGTGTGTGTGTGTGTGTGTGTACTGGGGACAGAGAGGAGGTGTGTAGTGCTGCATAGAATGTTCTGTACATAATGGATCCTCAGGAGTGTTGGTTCACAGAGGAAGCCTACTAGATATATCTTTCTTCAACTACTACCTGTAAATTCCTACCACCATATTATCATATCTCAATAAATGGTGGTGACTGCTATTGACATTATTATGATGTGCATACCTTGCATCAGTATGAAAAGCGGGGACCACAGAAGACTGACACATGAAATGAAGAAATGTAAAAACAAAACCCACCCAGGGTTTCACTTATAAATGGCTTCTTATTGTATAACACAGCATAGGACAAGCTTAGTACAGTTTTCTATCAAGAACCTGTTGATAGACTTGGGTGTTCTCTACCTAGAGAACAGAAGTATCTGTTCATGTCAGAAAAAAAAAATGGGTCTTCTTCAAGGGAAATGTGTTTCTCTTTGAGCCTCAAGCTCATTATTGAAATGACCGGGGTTAGGATCTAAGTTATCTCACAGTCTACTTTAATTCTAAAAATCTGATTCTAGACCCTAAATAAATGTTATTGCCACCTGATTTGACATAGTCCTTTTCTCCCTTCCCTTCTTTGCTAACAACAACAACAACAACAACAAATCAAGTGTATTGCTTATGAGCCCACCCCAACACACAGCCCCGCTAAGGTAGAAATCCTGTTCAAGCCTGTTGGGCAAAGTATTCACTTTCTCAGAGGAAGGGTGTTAATTAAGTCTTCAGCACCGTCTCTTATCTCTCTGCACACTCCTATTCTGGTCAACCTCTACTGCCTACAAGAGTCGGCTTGGAAATTCTACAAACTGCCTCTCTGTTCAGAGTATTAGCCTCTGCTCATGCTTTCTGCACCACAGCTAAGGCGAGGAAGAGAAGAGGGCCCACAGGGCAGCCTGTGAAAACACCAATAGCACAGGCCTAACTAATCCCCAACCGGTGGAATTGCTGTCTTTAGACGTGATATCTTGACCAGAAACACTTTTGAACCTTTAAAGAGACCAGCACCTTACCCTGCCCTGTTCTCCATCGCTCCCAGTACCCCCCGTTATGAACTGGCTGCACATGGGTTTGTTTTGTGCAGGTACTGAGATTTTGAGCTACTGGAAGCCAGGGAGGATTCCTCTTGTGCTGTGACTAGAGACAGCTCTGAGTCTGGCTTTCTTATAAGCAGCATCTGAAGTCAAGGGTGTAATTTTGTGATTGTTACCCCATTTTCTCTGTGCTCCTACTTGACATGCAACGCAGTATGACCATTGTGCTCATACTCAACACGCGACCCAGCTGAACAGGGTAAAATTTTTTTAAGCAAGGTTAGACAATAGTTCTTATCATTTGAAAACCTGCAACCAAAGAAACAAACCAAAGGGAGCTCACTAGTTGATGAGTGCCCGAACTTTCGCCCACATTTGGTCTCTAGCTATAACATATCCATGTGCTCGCACCCGGAAGTCAGCTTATGTGTGCCAAGAAACATAAACAGTAAGCCAGCAGATAGGACCATGCTGGGACTAAGGACCATGTTATCTGCAAGCCACCCAGGCCTCCCGGAGAGGCAGGTCTGGATCTTGCTGCACTTTCTGAGACGGTTGAGATCTCCATGTGACAACCACAGCTGTTGGATGAGAAGGATGTCTCTTGCATTCAAGTCTGGAGGAATCTCAGCTTTCTCTTGACCACTTCCTCCCTCACACATGCAAATCATTCAGTAATAAAGGCAGTAAACACAACTGGCTATATAGTATGAATCACAGACACCCAAAAAAAAAGATGAGATATAAGATCTTTTCTCCTGGAAGAAGCCCTCAAGTGTGGAATGTTAGGGAGGGAGGTGTGTTTGTGCTTTGTAGGAAAGAAAGAGATGAGAAGGGGGTGAAATAGGGTCAGAGAGGGATTATTTGTTGTGCTTTCTTGTTCACCAACTGTGTGATGTCTATACTATTTTTAAATTAGTGCAGGTTAAAGCAATTGCATACTTAAAATGACTTAATCAGTCCCCTCTATTCATTAATCAAGTTAGAAACAAGAGCCTGCAGCTTGGGGTTGGTGTAATTTCAGCCCAGAGGAAAGATCCTTCTCATCAAGTTCTTCAACTCGGCTTGTGTCATAGTTCCCTGAAAATTAGAATGGTCAGTCTTCGTTAAGATCATATTATTAATTTATTCATTATTTATTCCAAATAATTTATTGAGCTCATTCTATGTAAATTACTTTATACAAGATCTATGGAAGGAACCAAAACAGTAATGCGAATGTCAACCCCTGTTTCGGCCTGAATGCCACTGCTTCAAAGAAGCCATCCCGAGATCCCGGACTGTATGTAGCTCTCTGGCCAGGTGAAGACATGTTTGTTTTGCTTTATTTTCTGCACAGCCTTGTCACTCACTGCGTTTCTCTTGATTAGTAATTATGTTTAAGAGATTTTAAGTTTTCCCCTAGAAGAATGTCAGGTCACGATGGCAGAGGCTTGCATTCTCTACATCTCTTGTATCAGTCCAGAGAAATAAAACCAGTAGGAAAAGCATGCACGTGTATGTCCTGTGTGTGTGTGTGTGTGTGTGTGTGTGTGTATGATTTATTTGAAGGTGTTGGCCCATAGGATTGCAAGAACTGTACAAAATCCACAGGACTGCAGGCTAGAGGTGCTCATGTGAGAGATGATGCTACAATCTTGAGGCAGAATTTCTACTTTCTCAAGAAAACTCAGTTTTGCTTTTTTAAAATTAATTTTAACTGATACATGCAAACAAAAAACTGTTAATATTTATGCCATACTATGTGATATTTTGGTGTGTATAAATTGTACAATGTTTAAATTAGGGTAAACTGGAGGCTAGGTAGGTAGCTCAGGGGTAGAGGGCTTGCCTGGCAGGTACAAGGTCCTGAGTTCCATTGCCAGCACTGCCAAAATAAATAAATAATAAATAAATGTAAACATGTCTCTTTGAACATTTATATCTTGTGTGTGGCAGGGGTGGGTACTGGGGATTGAACTCAGGGGCATTCTACCTATGAGCTATACCCCAAACCACTTTTATTTTTTATTTTTTTTATTTTTTTTATTTTTTTATTTTATTTTATTTATTTATTCTTTTTTTTTGCGGTACCAGGGATTGAACCCAGGGGCGTTCTACCTCCGCGCTACACCCCCGGCCCTATTTTTTTTTGCTTTATTTTTGAAACCGGGTCTCACGAAGTTGCAGAGGGCCTCACTAGGTAGAGAGAAAGAGAGAGAGAGAGAGAGAGAGAGAGAAGAGAGGAGAGAGGAGAGAGGAGAGAGGAGATAGATTGTGCGCGCGTGCGCATGCATGCTGAGGTTGGCCGCGAACCCGGATCCTCCGGTCTCCGCCTCCCAAAGTACTGGGATTACAAGCGTGCGCCACCACGCCCGGCTTTATTTTTTATTTTGAAACAGGGTCTCACTAAGTTACTGTGCTGGCCTCGAACCTGTGATCCTCCCATCTCAGCCTTCTGAGTACTGAGATTGCAGGCGTGTGCCTGGCTCATTATCATTTCTTTATGGTGAAAACATTCAAGATACTTTTCTTCCAGATTTTTGAAATACACAACACATTTCTGTTACCTGTAGTTACCCTACTGTACAATAGCACCCCAGGACTTCTTACTCTTACCTAATTATAACTTAGTATGCATTGGTCAGTTGGTTTTTCTACCAGGGCTTTTCAGCTGGTTAGATGTGGTCCACTTACATTATTGATGATGCTCCCCTTTACTCTAAGTTAACAGATTGCAAATGTCCACACATCTACCAAACACCTTAGCAGCCCACTTAGTGTTTGAAGCACTTGGTATTGTAGTTTAGCCAATTTGACACACGAAACTAACCATCACATGTCTCTATCTCTAGCCTTAGAAGAGTGTCTGGAATGTGGCAGGTCACGAACAATATTCATTGGCTGCCTACTAACTAATTCACTGTGTAAGCTACATTCAGTCCAGGAGGTCAGGAAAAGCTTCTTTGAAGCAGTGACATTCAAGCAGAAACAGGACTTGACATTCTCCTTTCTGTTTTGGTTCCTTCCATAGGTCTTGCCTAAAGCAATTTACATAGAATGAACACAACAAATTATTTGGACTAAATAAATAATTAGTGAATTATTTACAAATGTTAAGATTCCCCTGCAAGATACAGCTCTGTCCTCTTTGTGCGTATGGATTGGATGGGAGACATCTCCCGGCAAAGTAATTAAGGCACAGCACTGGCCAGTGTATAATTCCGAGCTAAAATAAGGATACTGACAGCAATTTTTTAAAAAGACTAGGAATTCAGAGAAGGGAAGGTCCTCCTGAGTGCAAGGAGTGGTAAGAGACTCATCTGGGGTCTGGTGGTCGATGTCAAGTTGTCATTGCACTGCCATTTTTCTTTGTGTGACAGTTACTGACAACCCAGTGGGGCGCTTTTTCTTCTCCCTCTCGGGGTCTGTGACTGTCTTGGGTTCGGTTCATCTCTGCAGGTGAGAATAGCACTGTACTGTTTTCTTGGGAGATCTCTGGTCCCGCTGCACTTTGTTTCTTGCAGAGCGGGTGCCAGGTCTGCCTCCTGTGAGTTCTTGTCCTTGTCCTCTTGGATCCTGTGGGTCAGCTCTTCTTTGGGTGGGGGAGACTCATTTAAGCTATTTTGGATTTGGTGACTTCAGTGTTGTATTTTACTGGCTGTAATACATGCTGTTTTATTCAGCAGTTTGGCAATCATTTTATCTTTTCCTGTGTACTTATTCAGATCATCCTCTATGAAAATCGTCCTTCTTAAGGCACCTAGAAGAATTGATGTGGTCGTACCTATTCATGGCATTAAAAGTAAATAAAAATATCAGGGAAAATGGTTAGAAAGGTGTTCTCATGGCTTTGATTCTACTGCTGGCTGCTTCTGACTTTCAGGTGAGCAGATTAGCATGGGAGATGAAAGGACCCTGATATTATGGAGAGGTCAGGTGCTACAGGGCACCAGGCAGGTGAGAAGCCTAGTGTTTTCCATTCTCCAGGCTCAGTCAGTAGGGTGTGGACTTGGGCCAATCATGTTATCACTGTGGGGACAAATCAAAAATTCAAAATGGAGTTGGAATAGTCCTTAAACATTTTTAGGTCCTGAAACCCTGCTCACACAAAATCCTGTGCTTAGTTCTAATTTGTGCTACAGAAAAGCAGAGCTAGAAGATAGTCGGCAGGGAGGTGTATGTGTGTGTGTTTGCACACGTGTGTATATGTGTATGTCCCAAGCCACCAGCTGTGGCCTTCAGTCCCTAAGGCTTCAGGTTATACTTTGCAGATTGTAAATTCAGGTATGGAATGATGCCTTTGCCTACTTTGAAATTCTGTACAATCAATATTGTGAATGAGATGATTCACCCACAGGTGTTTATAAGTCTATGCTTTCTTTAAAATAATAATCACATGAATATGGTACATGAATTTTCATGAAAATGGGTAGAATTTGATAAGCAAGATCAGCCTGTCTCAGAAAGTCAAGAGTCATACGTTTTCTATGTGAAAGCTAGAGAAATGATAGGAGACAAATGGGACTTCAGTTAAAAGAGGAGAGAGACCAGTAGAATAGGGGAAGAAGATTGGGGGAGGGAAAAATCCAGGAAATCCAGGCTTGAGGAAGGGGGCAGTTCAAATAATGCTAATGTCTATATATGAAGCTGTCACTACCAATTCACTAACATGTGTGGGGAGGAGGAAGGTGAAGCGTGGTGAGATGCAGAGGGTAATACACCAAGTGATGTGTGCATGTATGAATGTATCGCTTTGAATCTCACTATGATATATACTTAAAATGCACCAGTAAAAGTATAAAATAGATAAATAAGAAGACAAAAATCAAGGTTTAACACACTACAGGAGTGTTCAATTTGCAATTTGTTTTCATGTAGAATAAACCTCAACAGTGAAAGTGGAGAAAGTAGAAAAAAAATATGGGACATGTCTTATTGTAGTTTAGTTGGTCTGGGAGTATCTAGAGTAAAAACTGGAAGTCCTCTTTACCTTGTATCTTCTTCCTCTGTCTCCCACCCCACCCAGCTCTGTTGGGATTTGGGTGTGAAACTTCAAATCTTCACTTTTACATTGATTTTATGTGTATGTTTACGGAGATTGGATCATATTAAAGTTATTATTCTGTAACTTTTTCATTTATTTGTATGCCTTAAAATCTTCCTGTAGCCGGGCGTGGTGGCGCACACTTGTAATCCCAGTACTTTGGGAGGCGGAGACCAGAGGATCCGGGTTCGCGGCCAACCTCAGCTTGCTCTCTCTCTCTCTCTCTCTCTCTCTACTTAGTGAGGCCCTCCACAACTTCGTGAGACCTGGTTTCAAAATAAAGGATAAAAAAATCGGGCCGGGGGTGTAGCTCGGAGGTAGAACGCCCCTGGGTTCAATCCCCAGTACCGCAAAAAAAAAAAATCTTTCTGTATCAGTATGATATACCTAATCCATTCTAAGAGCTGAACAGGGCTTATTAATAAGTGAATGGGAATTCCCATTTGTCCCAAGCCATCAACAGTCCTGGAGATTATCAATCATTGAAATGTCTCCTATCAAGCAAATTTGGTATCTTTGTGTTACTTCAATTTCTGAGTATTGTATATTGACAAGATAAGTATCCCATTATCTATCACCTGAATTCTGAAAAAGGGGTGAACATTTTGACCATGGAATCGGTTTAGCAGGGTTATTGACTATTATGTGTTGTGTGTCTGATAAGAAATTTAAGCCTTGTAACTTATAAAGCAATTTTCTTCTTAGATTCAAATATATTTTCATGGACTATTATTCATTTGTGACCTTGAATAGAGAACATTTTATTAATTAGAGGAAACTTGTAGTTCTCATTATGAAGTAAAAATAGAATTTTAATTAAATAAATGCAATCATTTTCATTTCCACCTTGATTTAAATTGCCAGGTCCAGCAATTGCAGAGTCCCAGAATTCTCTTTTTAATGTTTTTTGTCAATGTATTTGTCCGTTTAGTGGAAATTTTTTGCTTCCTTTAAAAACAAAGCAAAGTAAAACAGTATGAAGCTCCTCTAGCTTCTTATTTCGTGTATGTTTGTGGAGGAAGTTGCCAAACCTATCCATCATGAGGAGACACAGAACTCCTAAGTAACTGCCAGTAAAAAGGACTTGATTTAGTAAGATTAATAACCATTTTAATTTATAGTACTCTCTTTCCCAAAGATAGTTGGGAAGCTTTGCAAACATTTGAACCAAAATGCGGTTTAAACCGCTGGGAGACAGACATGTAAACTTGCTAGAAAACATAAAATATGAGCCTCATATAGTGGCCCCCAGAGATGACACATTCATATTATATGGTTATCAGTTCAACAAGTTTTTACTGCATTTTATTTGTTCTCTCCAAAGCCTTATTTTTGATAGATGAGGCCCAAGATATACAGGGAGCGTCCTTCCAATATCGTGTGAGCGATGAGAGGCAAAACAAAACAATTTATCAAATCACACTGCATACATCCCTATAAATTTGGAGAGTGATGAATCTGTAGGCCCATAGAACGTGGCATGTCATGTATTCATCAAAGGTAAAGCCCCAAACATCTCAAACACTGCGGTTGACAGGAAGGCTGGGCTTGCTAGGGAAAAAAGGAAAAGAAAAAGAATTACCCTCTGAAACTCTCCCTGTGCTGTAAGAATTCTTTGGAAGATTAAACCATTGTCTGTAGTGTTTGAGTTCAGAGATGTACAGAGAAATTCATATGTCTATTTCAAGCAGATGATGACACTATATTCTTATTTAATGAAGTTAAGTGAGGTTAAAAGACCACCTACTATGTGTGAGTCTATATCTAGTGCTTATACCTATTAGCTGAGATAAAAAAAATAAAACACTTCTTTAGAATATAAGGAAAAGACTAGGTATGTGTTTTTCCCCACACTGCCCAAGGAAAGGAAAACCAGTGATTTCTCCTATCAGAGATATTTTCAAGAATGGATAAGAATTTGACTATCCTAACTTCATTTCCTAATGGCAAGGTACCAACCTGATGCGTAATTAAAGGTGAGTCTTGTCTCACTCAGTGAGTAGGCTAATAAAATGTTGCAATGTGCTTTAATACAAAAGAATCATATAATAATTATCTTCCTTATCCGCTTCAAGGATTCAAGATTTTTAAAGGTCACTATCGTCACCAAGCCCTGAAACATTCAACTGGCGGTATAAAATCTATTTATTTAGTTTGGGGCCGGTTGAATTCAGCGATGCAAACCTAAAACAAAGTGTTAGAAGAGAAAAATGTTATGTGTGTGCACGTGTGTTTGGGAGTACCTATGATTGCATTTATACAAGCTTTTTCCTTACTCATAAAAACGACACCCTAAAAACAAGTTCTTTATTATGCGTGTGTGTGTATGTGTGTGCATGGTACTGGGATTGAACCCAGGGGTATTCTACCTCCAAGCTACACACCTATCCCTTTTTTATTTTTTGTTTCAAAAAAGGGTCTGGCTAGGTTACTGGCTGGCCCAGAAACTGCGATCCTCCTTTCTCAGCCTCCCAAGTACTGGGATTCCAGACCTGCATCTCCGTGCCCACTTAAGCATCTCTCTTAGTTATATATAAGCAGTCATTTTTTAACCAGACTAATACATGCTATTTTTACTTTCATCTCTAAAAAGGATTTCTACATGTGTTTATTTTCATATTTATTTATTTAAATAGATAAAACTCTACGTATTTATTGTGTACACCAAGATGTTGTAGAGTTTACATACATTGTGCAGTGGCTAAATCTAGCTGATTGACATATGTGTTACCTCATGTAGTTATCATTTTTGTAAAGAGAACTTTAGATTCACTCTCTTTGCATTTTTCAAGAATGCGGAAAGGATTTTGATGTCCAAATTGATAAAACTCAGAACTGGTTTTTAGGTTGACTGTCATGCTCTGGGCACCATTCTTCAAATACCTGATTTTATTTAATCCTAACACCACCTCTGCAGATTAGGGTAGTTACACTTTTCAATAGATAGGGGGTACTGTTTAGGGAGGCTGTGTAGGGTCTTCTCCAAGGCCACCACACTTTTCACCAAAGGCAAACCTGGGATTTATGCCAGGTCCAGCTGACTGGGGCAAGTGAGCTCTTTGACTACTTTTTCTCAATACCTTAAATTCTCTCAGTCATCTCCTCCTCCTCCTCCTCCTCCTCCTCCTCCTCCTCC